>CANYBF011682970.1:0-14593 GCA_948192965.1 Dalechampia spathulata | reverse complement strand
CTGAGGGTGCCAAAATTAACCCTAAACGGGCCCGGCCCGGTCCGAAAGGACCCAGGACGGTCCGAAAGAACCCTAAATGGTCCAGAATTAACTCGGGATCGATCCGAATCAACACCGGTCCAAAATTAGGGTGCGACAGTTACCTTTATTGATGATTTCTCTCATGGTACTTGGTTATTTTTAATGAAAAAATATTCTGAGTTATTTTCTATTTTCTCTACCTCTTATGTTGAGATCCAGACATAGTTTAAGATATCTATCCATATTCTTTGTAGTGATAATGGAACAAAATATTTCTCTAGCACGTTCTTGAAATTCTTGTCCAAACATGACACTCTTCATCAATCTTCTTATGTTGATACTCCTTCTCAAAATGGAGTTTTGGAATGTAAAACTGCCATATTCTTAAGGTAGCTAAAGCACTTCTTTTTCATATCCATGTCCTAACACATTTATGTGTGGATGCAATTTCTACTACTTGCTTTTTGATTAATCATATGCCTTCCTTGGTTCTTCATGGTGATATTATGTTATTTCCTAACACCACCTTATTTTCGATTGCTTCCCATATCTTTCAATGTACATGTTTCATTCATGATGCTCGACCATAACTCTTTAAACTCAATCTTAAATCTCTCAAGTGTGTCTTTCTTGGTTACTCTAAATATTAAAAAGGCTACATGTGTGATTCTCTTATACTTCATCATTATTTCATATCCCCTGATGTCACATTTTTCTAGTCTGCACCATTTTATTCTTCATCTCTTGGTCCTTTTATTTTCCTTCAACTCTAAGGAATATCTTATCTACACTATTCAGGTGCCTAGTGATACTTAAGTTTTGTTGCCACCTACTACTCTACCTCTTCCACCTATTATTGCCACCATAAAGCTCTCGATCTTAGACTCTTCACCACCTTCTTTATCATTGAATCCTTCTCCATTGGCCTCTCTACTTTTAATTTTGATTTACACATTTTTCTTTATAAATGTAAACATTCTTGTACTTATCCCATGTCCTCTTTTGTCTCTTATAACCAATTATCATCTTCTTCTTAGTGTCTTGTTACCACTTTAGAGTCTATCTAGATTCCTAAGATTACTAGTAAGGCTTTGGTATATTCTAGTTGGTATGTTACTATGATAGAGGAGATGTGTGCTTTAGAGCTAATGATACTTGGGAATTTATGCCATTTCTTATTGGCATAAAGGTAATTGGTTGTAAATAG
Source organism: Dalechampia spathulata (assembly GCA_948192965.1). Classification (NCBI taxonomy): domain Eukaryota; kingdom Viridiplantae; phylum Streptophyta; class Magnoliopsida; order Malpighiales; family Euphorbiaceae; genus Dalechampia; species Dalechampia spathulata. The sequence continues at coordinate 13,365 of CANYBF011682970.1, read as the reverse complement.
GTGTCCACTATGAAAGTTAATCCTTATGGATCTATGGCTTAGTTCAAACCAAAGATTTAGAAGTATTGAAGTATTTCTTGGGAATTGAAGTTTCTCAATGTAAGAAAGATATCTTCTCATATTAATGGAAATGTATTATTGATCTATTATCAGAGACTAGTAAGTTAGGTGCTAAACCTAACAATTCTACCATGTGTCTAAACATTTAACTTTTAGCAAGAGATAGTGAGACATTTGATGATCCAAAGAAATATAGATGATTAGTTAGGAAGTTGAATTACTTAATAATGACTTATCTTGATATTGCTCAATCTATGAGCATGGTAAGTTAGTTCATGGCTTCCTCTATAAAGGCTTATTGGGAAGCTTTATCATAAATTTTTTGTTACTTAAAATGCACCCTAAGACTTGGACTCTTATATAAAAATAATGATCATTTAAATGTTGAATGTTTTCCAAATGTAAATTAGATAGGGTCCAAAATGGATAAGAGATCTACAACTTGATATTGTATTTTTTTTGGCAAAAATGTGGTTTCCTGGAAAATTAAGAAATAAAATCTAGTCTCTCGTTCAAGAGCTGAATTAGAATATAGAGCTATGGCACAAGCGATGTGTGAAGTAGTATGGATGCTTTAGCGATTAAAGGAGATTGGTTAAAAGAGTCAGATGCCTATGAACTAGTAGTGTGATAATCCAATTGCTCTACATATGCCTCTAATGTAGTCTATCATGAACAAATGAAGCACATTAAGATTAAGATTGAGATTGATTATCACCTCTTTTATGATAAAATTCAAGAGAAGGTCATCTCAATAGGACATGTGAGAAATAGAGATAACCTAGTGGATATCTTTACAAAAGTGGTGAACGGTAAATAGATTAAGCATATTTGCAACAAGTAAGGCATGATCAATATCTATGCTGCAACTTAAGGGGGAGTGTGAATTAAAGCAAATATCTTGCAAATTAGGTAAATATCTTATAGATTATAGTTTAAGAATTTCCTTGATTAGAGTTAATTTATTAGGATTATCTCTTAAGTAATTTCTTCCTATTTTATGTGATAGTTTTGTATATAAATAGGTTGTAATTTCTCTTCTTTAATAAGATAACAAATCTTCACAACAAGTATGATTAGAATCTAGAATTGAAATAAGATTATTAAATGATTATTATAACCTATGTGTGACCTATATCATCTAGGCACTCTTATTAAGTAATTATGCTTAGTGCAAGTTCAATTATTTATGTAGGTAAGGATGTTCTACAATGTACCACATTTTGTTCTTTTTATATAAACTAACATGTATCTTGATTTGTAAGTCATTTGTTCATCTATCATAAATTATTAATGTATTTTGGTTAAAATGTTGTCAATGGGCTTTCACCTATTGGTGTATGCTCTAGATCATCATATTTTATATATAATTAAATATTTAATCAATAAGAGACATTATTTAAGTGTATTATTTTGTATACTTATTTTACTTAGAGTATTAAACTAAATACTAAAGTCTAAGGGAAATTCATAAAGATTGGAACAATTTAGTGTATGCGAATGTTCAATATCTAGATTACCCTGATCGTAGTATTAATAAGATTGGACATTATTAATGCAGGTAGGTTAGCACATACTATACTTTCGTTAAAGGATGATTCTCATTCATTATGATATGTGTTGTCTAAAGTATACATGTGGATGAACAATATAGTACTGGTTCATTAAAGGCCTTTTCAATGAGATTTTATATGGATTATTAATCTTTTGTGAAATACATATCTCACTTATATCAGTAATGCAAGTATCCTTAGACTTGAGATATCAAAGTTATCTTAACTATGAATTATTAGACTTTGACTCCTGTACTTTATGTCTTTTAAGGAGGCTTTCATAGTTGAGAGATTGCATATAGTATGAAGTAATTAAAGATATTTATATATCAACAAAAGATTCACCACCCTAGATTAAATGTAGGGTTTTATCTCAATGATGCATGTAGAGTGGAAGTACATGAAATATCAAGCTTAGGGCATGATATAACATGTTTGATCATGTATTGAGTTAACATTAATCCATGCTCAAATCTAAATGAGATAATGGATGATGAAAGGAGTTCATTGCAGTGGTATCTGATATGGGAGGGTTGTATGGTAGTTATGATGTATGACTAGACACCACTCATGACTTCCATATAATGTTATTAAATAAGAGTTAACAATAGTATAATATTTTACAAAAATGTTAAGGATCCAAAAGGTCGCAAACAAAAGTTAGGGGATCAAAAATAAAGAGAATGGATGTTGATTCAATATGAGATATTGTTTCAATATTTTAAGTTAACTTGAAATTTTCATGTTTATTAGATAGATCATGAAAAGAGCTTCAATTTGATACCAAGATCATGCAATTCTGATAAGTAGAACACTAGGTATGCATGATACAAGTTTGCATGTGCAGTGCACATGCCATACTCGTGATTATGCATATGCATGGGTCACATGACTTGCACATGCATGAATTGACAGAAGGAGGATGGTCATGTAATAGTCACATGCCTAATTAGGATTTTAGGATGTGTTAGACACATCATATACTAATTGGATTAAGTTCTCTTATGTGTCAAGACATATAAGATGTCCAATCAATCCTAATACCACCAAAGACCTATTAGGTTAATTAAACTATTATTTTAAGTTTATAGAAATAGATTTATATACCTCCTTCTTCTTCCACACATTCTTTTAAAGGAAAGAACTAGAAAATTTGAATCAAGTACAAGCAAGAGGATTTGGTTCTTTAAGAACAAGTTCATTAGATTCGATTCAAGACTTTCTCTTATACCTTTCTCTTCTTTATTTTGTTTCTACTAGTCTTTAAAATGAATCTTTGTAATTGTGATTACTATTTTGATTCTTTACTTGTGTGGATAGTTTAGAGATCCTCTATGTTGGAGTTTAGAAAAGTTTACGATAACTTTTCTGATGAATAAGATTGAAGGAGATCATCATTCATATAAGTATTACTAGTCTTATGTCATAACCTCTTTAATGTATATTTCATGTATGGTGATTGCAATTATCAGACCTAAACCCAACATAACATGGTTCCATAGCATAATTAATAACCTCCTAAGTAAGGAAATCATTAATTACACTACATGGGATGCATAAAATTTTTTGCAATATAAAGTCTATTTTATTGCCACTATGAAATTACCTGAATGTCTTAACCACATGTATTCGTAAATACTATCATATTGTAGAGTTTGCAAATATATCATACATGCATCATATAATATTCATCATTTATACATAGATATGTTATTTTATGCCATCATCATATTTGCATCAGTAAAATATCGTGATAACATACAAATATACATCGACATACATAAATAAGTACTACTACCAAAATGAGTAATGAATAATGATTCATAATGAAACAACATCTCAAAGTATATTAGAAGTGTCCAAATTATCTTCAAGATAGAATTTCTCAAAAATCCTAATCTTCACTGACTGTTGATTAACTAATCCTAGCACTCTCTAATTGGACTAATTCATGCATTCATCAAATGACAAACGCTGAGTATAAAACTTAGTAGTGCTACAAATATTTGTATATGATAGACTTTTATACCATAGATGGCATATTAATATCAGATTATAAATAGTAATCATAAAATAATGTATTGATATCATATCGTATCATTTAACATCAAACCATCTCTCTTAGAAGTGTTAGTATTGAAAGTGTAGAGATAAATGCCATATAAGGCCTTTTTATAGCTTTTCATATATCAGATATTATATAGGAACATCATCAAGTACATATACATATATAATTTGTATATGTACTTGTATTACACATTCATCATCATCAATCTGTATATTTTCATCACATATAAATGATAAATGTGTTTGTGAGAATGCATTAATGCTTTGCACTCTCCCTCTGACCATTCTATAACAATTCATCTTATTTTGTAATATTATGCATAATTTTGTACAAGGTCCTATATATACCGATACTCATCTCCTGTAGAAGGGCATTATAACTATATGGTTCACTGAACCCATTTTTCTTTCCACATAAGAATAATACTATATGATTCTATCGAGGGAATTCATCATCTCTATGACCCTACACGTTTCATTTCATTTTGCCTTGTATCATCTCTCTTTCTTTTTTTTTTCACCTTATAACCTCCTTATGATATGTCATGAATATGCTTTTATACTTGTATAATTCATGACATAATGTGTGAATAATGCTTGAATGATCATGCGTAATGTTGATCATATGATAACATAGGTCATATAAACTTATTACATTAATACCATAAGCATTTATACATAAAGAAGTCATTTCAAGACCTTAAATGAGGTCATGAAGTGAAAAGCACAAACCTATCACCACTTTACCTTTATTGAAAGTTAGGGTGGAAGTATGTATTTTGTTATCTAGACCTGTAACATTTTGATCCCATATTCATTTAGTATGATCATTCACATTTTACACTCAACTTTTCACTTCAGAGAGTCAATATCAAGTCATAACATGTAACATCATCCAACTTTCATTCATAATGAGCATTCAAGTACCATCCCATTGCATAACATTTCACACTTCAATCCATACACCATGGTGTACATACCATTATACACCTTTGCATTCAAGACTAATTGCATATATAAGTCATACATATGTATATTAATACGTAAATTCCATATTTAATCTTTATGACTTGGTATAACATATATAAGTATGTTGCATTAATTTTGTTTTATACCTTTAAGTGTACATCCTTAGGTATAATAGTGAGTTATAAGGCTTAGATAGGTATAACATTAAGTTTAAATGCCTTAAACACTCATTCCTTAAATGGTTAAACCATGCATAACAAGTTATTATTCATTTGGTATGAGTTACTATTTATTTGGTCCTTTTTTTCATTATGAATTCCTTCATATTTTACTTCCCAATTTCATGCTTTTTTATGGTTCTTATGGAGTAATATATAAACCATGATAAATACTCATAAATAAATCATCATCTTATATGCATTTGGAAGTACAATTTCATATAGAGAAGTTACCCAAATATAGGCATTTAGAGTACGCAAAAAAAATTATTTGTCAAACTTGACAATTTATGTTTACCATTTTGTACATTTATGTCTTTCATGGGGCTTTTGTATAACTTAATGGATTTGAACATAAGCAAGCCTTATACTATTAGAAACTAGACTCAATAAGCTCTAATTTGAGTTATTACTTGCAATTTTTGGAATTCATTTAGGCTATCAAATTGTAAAAGGCTGAATACCAAAGTTTCCTTCTTAATACCTACTTGAATGTGATAGTCTAAATGGTGTGACATTTTTGACCATGTAAATGACTTTGAAATTTTGCAAGTTTGGTACTATTAGAAACTAAATTCAAAGATCTTTCTAACGGTATTACATGTTCAAAAACTCCAACATTAATGTAGTAATTACTATAAACCCTTTTCTTTTACGCATCCAAAGTTTATCTTCACCATTATAGCACCACATTTCATCATAATTATGCAAAATTTAATGGATTATACACTTTGACCAAATTATAGGAGTCAAAATCAAAAAGGTGCAAATTTAGGCAATAAGTATTTTCACTATGACTTTCAACTTTCCTACTACTTTTCATGCATTTATCACAATCCTCATCATCAATCATCACTTCTAACACTTTATACACACCTTAAACAACATCTCAAGAGTCATTTATATGTAAATCACCTTAGGGTTTTCATGAATTATTTATCCAAACATAAAACTCAATTAAAACACTTTAAACATGCATAATTCACTCTTCTTTTTCACTTTTTCATATGATTTCATCAAAATTCATGCGTATACTTCATGTTCCATTCTTGACCAAATTTTGCACAACCATAGAATATAAGTTTCAGCAAAGATTAAGAGGTAAGAAACATGCATACAATGAAAATCAACCAAAAAGACCATAAAAGATCAATTCTACATGAAAAATTACCTTAGGAAGGTATGATTCTTTAAGTTAGAATTCAAAGATGAGCAAGAAGAAGTTTTCAAATGGAGGAGGAAATGGTTATGTAAAACTGACTTCCCCTCCACTTTAACTATATTTTTATTTTTTTTATTTAATTATTTTAATTAAAGGTCAAGGAAGGGCCCAATAGAAACTTAACACTTGTCAACTTCTAATTAGTCCTCCTTATTAATTTTCCTTCTTTTCATTTTAATTAATGCTTCTTAAAAATTTTATATCATACACATCATGGGATACTTAACATGCATCATTCATTATACAGAGATAATTTTAGCTTCTATAAATATTCTTCTCTTCATGTGAAATTACCTTCATGCCCTTATTCTTACCTTAACTTATAATTTTTATTTTTATTTTTAATTCTAACTTCATCATTACTTTCTTTTACATATTTTAATATATGTGTTCTCATGGAATAACATATCTAACATGCTAAAATATCCTATTTCACTTATAATCTCATTCTAAGACTTCATTTATGACATTTTACAAAATCATCCCAAATGCACATTATAAGACATGAATAATATATTTTCATTACTTTAACAATCTTTTACCTCTTTCCACCCCTTTTCTTTTTAAATTCCATATCTCATAGGATTCGTTTTATATATAACATTTTCGTAAGCATATAAATTGTATCAAGGCATTCATACAACATAGCATATTCATGCATTTCATGTATCATTCATTTATTTATTCTAACTCATGCATAAGATGAAAGCATGTAAAGATGTTATGATTGTGAATGTGATAGCAATGATCTATGAAAAATGTATTTTTATAAAAATGTAAAATGTTTATGTTACCATCTAAAGTAAGGTCAATGTGATAGATAACACTAGAGACTTCTTGGAATGAAGAGCAAACTTCCCAAAGGACTCCCTTTAGGAATGATATGGACCAGTAAGAGGTTGCATTTAAATTCATCACCTAGATGATTTTGAGAAAATTGTTGAACCAATCCATAACATAAGTGCTAGTTAAATCCTTCAAAAGTTGGATTTGGGTGTTAAAAATCTATTCATTTTAGAGTTTTATATTACAATTTTATCATATTAAACAATTAATTATCCTAGGCATTCATTTTGAATTCATAAACATGAATGAAATCACACAACATAAAGTAAGGTGGTAGTAGTATAGTATAGCATCAAGTAATAAAGCATATCAATAATAAAGCAAATGACTTGTAGAAAGGGATAGGAGAGATCATAGGTTAAACATGGAATTAGATAAAAACATATAAGTAGGGGAATGGAATAAAGGCCTATTATATTATAAAGAAGCTTCATTGATGCAAAAACAAACGTTTGATAACATTTCCTCCACTCAAGCAAGCAAATGAAAAAGTAGATCCAAGTAACATGAGTTAAAAATACATGAGCAAAAATGCATAAGTAATAAAATATAAATATTCTTAGGTAAAAGTGATGATTTTAGGACTCATTTTGTTAATTTAATCTATATGTAAGCTTAAATTAATGTTACATAGTCATAGGAGGCTATAAAACAAGCTTCCAAATGATTTTCAAGCAAAAATACATAATTTGGATTTTGCAAAAAGGAACATGCACGATATGTTCTATGACATCTACCGTACATCATGTAATATGCACCACACATTATAAATTTTAATTCATATTCTTATCAAATTCATATGGACCATATAAATGTCATAAGAATAATTAGTAAACTTCCAAAATCAGATCAACTCATAATCTGGACTCAATTTACTTCCCTAAATTATTCTTAATCCTCTATAATTACATTAAAATCAATTTAATTGACATTATATTGAAAATTAATTGAAAAATAAACTTTTAGGAATAAATTGATGAAATTGAACATGGAAAAGAGTCATGGAAGATCTAAAATGATGTTGCATCATTTGAGAATTGAAACAACATCCAATCTCACCTCAATCACTTTCAAATTTCATTAAACTTTAATCAAGCTACATTTAATTGCAAAATAATTATGAAAAATTGATTTTTAAGTAAAAACTAATTAATTAATCATGGAAAGTGGATCGAAACACTCCAAAATCATCATATATCATTTGAAAATTGATCAAAAATTGAAATCAAATTTCAATCATATCAAATTGCATTTAAATCAAATTAAAATGGCATTTAACTCTAAAAAATTAATTTTAAGGCCAAAATTAAGCAAAACCCAATAATATTTGAGGGTTTTAAATCTTCTAGACTACATTAAAGTCATAAATGCTATTAATACCTTTAATTTAATTGAAAAGCAAGAAAAATTTAAGTTAAAAATTGATTTTTTAGAGAATTTGGGCATGACATATGCTGCATATCATTGAACATTTGCCACATGTCATGAAAAATTCAAAATATATGCTACATATAGCATGATGTATGCTACATTTTTGAACTTTAGTAAGATGAAAAATATGATTTTTGGTAAAAAAATGAATAAGAACATGAGAAATGGTTGAATATTTATTTGTTACAAATCATTTGGATCACTGTGATACTTAGATGACACCGTAACATTTAGAAATTTATTTAAAACCAATGAAAATCATACAAAACCTATGAAAATGTAAAGAAAAAAAAAGAAATAGAGGAAGAAGAATAGGCATTTAATCACTCTCTAAGGCAATGGACTTCTTAATCTTGATTATAAAAAATAGTAAAGGGTTTGAGTAAGGTTAATTAGTCACTAATTACCTAATTAAGTGATAATTTTAGTAGAGTTTTGTTCAATTTAGCAAAATTTAGATCTCCTTCTATGAAATATTGAATGATATTTATATAAAATAAGGTGAGAGAGCCAAAACTACATTAGCAATGTAGATTTTGGCCTCTTAAATGTGAAGTTCACCATATGACATATGGCATGTTTTATATATTATTAAAACAAGTGTTACACTCAAGTGGTGAAACATGCTTCCATAGAATGATTAATAAATCTTGTGTCATTTAAAATCTATTAATCACCCTATAAAGGCTGTGTAATTTTTTTTCTTATTCATGGAATACAATTTCATTATATATGACACTTTAAAAATTAGTCAAAATTTGCTTTTAAAGTTTATAGATCATTTACATGTACATGTATGTTCAACTAGTGAATTTACATTACTACCTTTGAACTATGTACATATGATAGTTGCAAACATAATACAAAACATATAGAGTATGTAGTCATATGTCATTGAATTGCCTAAAATGTCACTTGCTGATAATTAGTTATAGCATTTATCATTTAAGGAATGAAAGTTAGCAACTATCAATGAATGTATTGATAGTATGACTGGTTAATTATCATTGTATTGTAATTACAACTCAAATTTCCTTTTATAATGAATATGATTAGTTAATAAAATAAATACTGAAAAATCAAATGCTATATATAATAGATTAAGTTTTATAACTAATTTATAACTAATAAAAACATCTAATCAATAATAAAATATCATTTTATATAAATTCTCTACTAATAACTCTTTAAACCATTCATCACTATCATAAATCTACCATATTTTATTCTATATACTAATAGTATAACAATGATATGCTATAGGTCAATGAATGCAAATATATGTTATTCCTCTTTTCTTGTAGCAATGATATGTTATTTGTGTCAATGAATGATAACATCTATTATATGTTCATTTATGAAAACATGTTCAGCAACGGAAGATGTAATTTAAAATTTTTTAAACATGTGATTTCATTGGATCTAGCAATTCTATACATAGAAAACATGAAACACAGAGAAGATTATGAAGAAGATATTAAAAACTTACTTATAAGCTGATCTCCTTCTTTCTTGTCCTTCTGAAAACTTATAGCAAAATTTTCAATCCCCAAGGATAGAGTATCTCCAAGCTATCCACACAAGTAAAGAGAATGATCAGTAATCCAAATTACTATTTTTGTTTTGAGACTAGTAAAACAAAACAGAAAAAAGAATGGATGGAGAATAATAATTGAATTCAGTTTTTATCTTGATGTTTAATCAAAACTGAATTATTTTTCCTTATTCTTATGCTTCAAAATTCTTGGAAATAGAAGGAAAAAAGAGGTAGCCAAAATATGCCTCTATCACTCTATTTTTTTTTCACCAAAACATCATGATATAACTCTAATTAGGTTTAGGTTATAATAAGTCAAGTCATATGCATGTAACATGCTTTTGGCATGTGACTTGCATATGACTAACTTAAATCTCCTTCTTGACAAGGAGCCTGTACAATAGTGGCAGCAGGCCCCCCGTCTGAAAAATGTACAGTCCTTTATTATTATGAACATCTAAGATATGCAAATTAATGGCATGATCTTGATGTCTATATATATCTGGTGATAGAGGGTAGCCAAAATTGAGTCAACTATTTGCTCAGCTCTAGTGATCTGAACTTGAACCTTAAGGGCTTGAGTTAAGTGAGGATTTAGAAAAACTCATTTCTTCTGAATATATTACACAGTATGAAAAGCTCTACCAATAGATCAAGACTATTCAAAAACAAGATCCCATGTTCATTTATCAAAAATGATAGGACAGTTAAGACTGTATTCCTCCCAAGTAGCTCACGTAAACATTCCATTTCAATGGTCCAGCCAGTCAAAAGAAGTTATTTGAAGACTCCAATTCATAATTTCTGTTCCTCAGGGATTGAAGTATATTCAACTAAAAGTGATGGCCATTTTTTATGAGATATGTACCCATAGAAGTGTGACCCAGACTGCTCTTATTGGGAAGACCACTTGCTAAAAACTGGCCAAGTTTCCATCACACCTATTGAGACCATCAAAAGAAAGTCTCATGGATGCTGTAAATCTCAAAAGTTTCAAAAAGATCATGATGATGATCATGAAGATAAGCCATGGATTGGCCTACCCAAAACCAAGCCTCTAATAGATGATAAATACCTATAAAGGTGTTTTGAGATTTTAAAGAAAGAAGGATCGTTGAAGTGTCCTCCACCTCCTACCATCTGTTCATACGATGTTGATAGCTATTCATCCAGTAGGATTACTCAGCCTTGTTGTATGCTATCCCTAGAAGATTTCCTTCCTTTACATCCTTCTCAAGACCCATAAACTTAGGTGTCATCCATACCATTTTCCAAATCCACAACCTTATTACCTTCTAAGAATATGGCTAATCTCTCTTAGTTTGAAGAAGTCCTCAATTAGCAAACATAAAATGCAGTTGTTCAAAATTAGTAAAGCTTGATTAAGCTTTGATTCATACTAATCATGTTACCAATTAGTTGACTTCAATTCAAAAGGAAGTCTGAGAGATCCATTCTTCATTATTAAAAAAGAACTCAAAGCTAGACTTGGAGTTAAGGTCCATGCTAATGTCTAATCCTACCTGTCCTTTGTTCCATTAAAGGGATCGAGAGATTAGAAGACTCCAAGAAGAGGTTAGAGAAATAGAGAGAGACCTACAACAACCTTCTCATCCCTCTATTTTTCCATATATTGTTCCATCATTACCATTAACTACTACATATACACTTAGAAACTAGTTTTCTATGGTGTTAGATATGGTCAAATGATAAGCCCCGCCTCTATTCAGAAAATCTACCCAAACACCTCCTAAATAGACATCTAAGCTTTCAACCTCTCAACCCTTTTCTCTTCCCTCTTCTCAACCAAAAGAGAAAGGACATACAAACCTATAATTTATGGCTTTTCCTCATGAATCTGATAATGATTCTTTATTCGAAGAATTAAAGGAAACACCATCCAAATGCACATCATCCTCTTTGAAATTCCCTAAACACATATTTATGTAAAATCTAAGGACTCCTTATCATGTTCTTATTATTGAAGAGCCAGATGAAGAAATCCCAATATAAACCACCCATCCACAAGCTTCCATATCTAAGCCAGCTAATGGCCCATGGTTCACTTTAAATGGGGTCCCTCTATGAAAATGGAGAGATAAATTGTTAGATTTCAACACATGGGTAGATAGCGATAAACCCTCAAATAATACTTAGAGTAGTCCTTACTGAATTTACATTAAGATTCACTAGATCACTAAGAGAATGGTATACTAGTCTATCACCTTATGTTTAGACTCAATTTGTCATAATTACTTCAGCAAACCAAGCACTCAATGTTCTGCACTCTCAATTCTTGGGAAACTATGATTACATTTTTAAGCAAAAGAAACAAGAGTTCTTTGATAGAAAGTGCTGTTCTTTAAAACTAAAGGATCTGGAACACCATTATGTGGAGATGTCTAAGATTTACTACCAGATCCATGGAACTAATGATGACAATCTAAAGTATATGTTTATCTCTTCCCTTCGTAAAGAAATCCAGCTAGAGATCCAGAGAATGATGCAGGAAGCAAGAAAGCTATCAGCCATATCACAATTGGGGAGATTTGGTAGTTTGCTCTCTCCTCCATTGAAAATATGTATGAACAGGAGAAATTATTAAAGAAGGTAGCACGTGGTGACCTTCTAGCAAAAAAATCTTGTGATAAGGCACATCTGAAGATAAAGTGCAAAATTTCCACTGTTCATGTTAGCTGATGTGTGTCAATTTGCATGTGTAACTAGCTTTGTTTACTTAATGATTAATGCTTATTTTGCTGCATTTATGCTTTGAATTAGTATAATTTGATGTGTTTGTTGAGTGTGTAGCTTGGTAGAAGAAATAAAGGAGAAGTGAAGCATTTTGGCACTTCAAAGACCAAGTCACGATCGTGACATTGAAAGTCACGATCGTGACAGAAGGGAAGCAAGGAAATCATCCCTAAGCAAGTCACGATCGCGACATCCCAAGTCACGATCGTGACAGAAGGAATTTGAGGAAAAAGAAAATCTGCCCAAGTCAAGTCACGATCGCGACAGCCAAAGTCACGATCGTGACAGAACAAGGAAGCCTGAGAACTTTCAAAGAAGCAAGTCACGATCGGGACTTCCCATGTCACGATCGTGACTTCCCATGTCACGATCGTGACTTCTCAATTATTGGCTATGTAAGTATGGGATCTGCAGAAAGATGAGAGGAGAAAGAGGCAACCATGAGGGGAACAAAGACAAAACAAATTAATGGAGACCTTATGGGTGGAAAGCAATCAAGAGGATGGGCAAAAACAAAAACAAAATGGAGTAAAAGCTGGAGGATCCCACTACAGCTAAGAGGAGGATGGCAGCTAGGGTTAAAAAGGGGGGACTCATAACCAACGAAAGAGCCAGCGGTATCAGAAGAAACCACTCCAAGAAACAAGTGTAATTGTCCTTGTTGTATTGTATTTTGTTATGGCCATGAGTGGCTAAGTTACACTTGTA
>CANYBF011682657.1:0-16040 GCA_948192965.1 Dalechampia spathulata | reverse complement strand
ATAAATAATTAATTAATTCAAAATAAAAATAAAAAATTCAAACCATATTATTTGTAAAATGTAATCAGTTTCAAATTGATTTAGAATTTGATCTTAGAAGATGTTGATGTACAAACTCGACTAATTTTTTACACATATATTAAAAAAATAAACGTGCTTCATCCTAAAATATACTTTGCAATATTATATTAACAATTTGTATGTTTACAATACAAAGGTACTTTATTTATTGAAAAATGTCAGAAACGATTGATTTTTTTTTATCCGATTAAATGCATTAGAAAATTTTATTTTATCCGTAAATAAATTTATCATAAAATTTTTAAAAAATTACTTAAATTAAACCTATTTATTTAAAATCCACGAAAACAACTTTATGACATTTAAAAAATTCATTTAAAGTAAATGTTACCATAAAAATCTTTTAGGTTGAATTATTTTTTATCATATTCTATTAGCTATTATTTTCTCCTTGTCAACCAATAATTTTTATGGTTTTTTTCGCAATATTTAATGCATGCATATTTATGATAAATACGAATAAATGATTAATATTCGATATATAAATATTAAAACGATATTCTTTTTTTTTTTCCCAAATTCTGTAAGAAAGAGAAAAGATCATCTTCTACGATAAAACAAGGTGTTGTTAAGGCTAAGCCTCTTGATTTGATTATGCAAGGCATGACATAGGCAGCTTTGTTTTTCATGGAGGAGCTATAAATTCTACGCAGCATTTCATTTTCTAAGTATTTCTCTCCCGCGGGGAACAACATATTTATCTTTCAATAACCGATTTTACAAATATTTTTTAAAATAATGAATTTTTAATTATTATTTAATTTTTAAAAATACCAACAACACATATTAAAACAAAACAAAGTTAAATTTTGGAGTAATTTGGCATTTTAATTAAGCTATAATATTCTTTTTTATAAAATTATTTGATAACATAATAGTTTCATTATTTTTTTGAAGTTTAAATATTATTTCATAAAAAATTAATTTCATTATTTTTATAATTTTATTTTTAATATTTCATTATTTTTTATTTTTTAAATTGAATAATTAATCAAAATATTAATTTCACCCGGAAAAATGTAGGTTTAAAATATTGTGTATAACGACAATATTTTGGGTATTATTCAGTATTTTAATTGATTAAAACATTATTATTTGATCTTATATTATTAATGATATTTTAAATATGTTAAAGATTAGATATTAAATGATAACTTTTAAGTAATGAAGGTTAGTAATTTATATTTATTTTTAATATTATAAATTGTAATAATTAATTTAAATACTATTTTATCAAACATTTTAATTTTAAATTGATACATAAACATTAAAATGGTAATGATAGCTATTAATTTTATTTAGTTCACTATATAGAATAATGCACGGCCCTTTATATGGACAATTTTTAAAAATGGAATCATATAATAATTAAACAAAATTAACCATTTTGAAAACTATAAATAGCAGGTGGGGAATTTTATAAAAATAGATACAAACCTTCCATAATATTCTTAATATGTATTTTAAACTACACATAAAATCTGCATGATCTTCAGGCGTTGCTTTCATCATTCCTAATAAGAATCATTTATCTCAACAACCTTTCCACGCAGTTTTATTGTTGGGTTAAATATTTAATAATAAAAATAATAAAAGGAAAATAAAATTATTATTATTATTATTATTATTATTATTATTATTATTATTATTATTATGTGTATATATATATATATATAGAGAGAGAGAGAGAGAGAGAGAGAGAGAGAGACGTGAGATTTTTTGGAGAGAGGGAGAAGCTTGTATTTGGTTGTTTTAGGAGGAGGATATGGTTCACACTAAGCGATCGGATAGTAATAAATGAGTTGGGAGTGAGAGCGACAGTCTTGTTTTGAAGTCACGACTGCTCTCTATAATCTTGTGATGGCACGGGCCTTTCTCGTGCCGCCTTAACGGTTTCATGTGCTCCCTTCATGCCTCTCCTCTCATTACCCTTCTGCCTCCCCTCTCTCTTCTTCAAATTACCATTTTGTACCTCCCCTCCACTTTCCCCTTTTTCTTCTCTTTTATTTTATATTTTTTAACTACTTTAAAAATTACAGTAATATGAATAAACTCAAAGAGTGCATTCTCAATATGGATTATACTAATCCTATTAATTAATATGAATTTAATTTTCATAATTATATTTGATTAATGAATATGTAATTTTCAATAAATTTCCTCCTGAAGCCCTTTTTTTAAAACGGAAAGAAACGGAGCCCCGTTAAAGCAAAATTTGACCAAATGGCAGTCATAATTGACCAAATTTGGCTATGAAAATTGCCATACGTGTTTTCATATTTCTAATTATCTAGTCAGTTTCTAGAAAAACACATGTTATCTTGATCCAACTTTTTTAAAATTTATTTTTTATGTTTAATCATTATATTAACATTATAAAAATTAAAAAATAAGATAATTATATTTATATATATATCAATTAATAAAAATTTGAATATAATATATATTATTTATCGATTCAGTTACAAATATTATTGTGTAAAATTTTATTATTTTATATTAAAATTAATTATAATATATATAACATATATAAATAACCACCGATTCTTCTTAACACGGGTTTCTTCTTGGAAAAGTCCGTCAACCAGACTCTGTAGCTCTCTAACAGCGTCAAGTGACCAGACGTAAAATGACCATAACACCCTTTCACCCAGGAGCTAACAGCCTCTGCAAGGTCCACATCAGCATGCTGAATCTGTCCACCCGGCTCGTTGGAAGCTGAGGTGGAATCCGCCACGGGAACAATGGGTCCCACCACCGTCCATGGTGGATGGGTCAATTCCTCGTACCGATTCTTCTCTTCTATTGCTCTCCTTGCCACTTCCTTTCATCATTCTTACCACGTGGCTTACGCTGTCCTCAAATTCAAAAAATTATTCTAAAAAAATAAACATAAAATAAAATATTATATTTTCCAAAAAAATATTTTTAAAATGAAAATAAAATAAAATAAAATAACATATTAATATTGTTCAAAAGAATATTCACATTATTAAATTTAAAATTATTTACAAAATATAATTTACTGCTGATTTTATAGCAGAAATGGAAGTCTTAATCAAAATAATACTTACAAAAGCTAAATTACGATAATACCCATCCAAACAATTGCTTTATGAGAATAAAAAAATGGTAGGTTTCATATTTAATATATTTAAAGGAGCAATTATATTTAATATATTCGACTAATCTTTATAAATAGATTCAATTCGCTTCTTTTTAATTATTTATTTTTGACCGTTTTTTAAAAGAAGATATTTAGTAAGTAATTGGTAAATTTTGTTAAAATTAAATAAATATTTTTAAAATTTTTTTAATTATCAGAGAAAATAATATTTTAAAAGTTCATCATTAAAAGAGAACGGATAAGAAATAAAATAAATGTTACGGAGGGAATGAAAAACGTCAATCAGATGATGACGGTGTAAGGGGAGGAACCCGATCATTGCCACGTGTAGTATCCATAAGCTCTTCTTCCTCCCCCCTTATTTTTAGCTAACGAGTATTGAACCAAACAAAATATTTTTTTTTGAAAAAAAAGACAAAAACAATAAAAATTAGTTTTTTTTTTCAAAATTACGAAACAAACAGCAGTGCAGATTGTTAACGAGGATTGCAATTTTATAAAGAAGTGTGTGAGAGAGAAGAAGAGGTTTATATTAGGGATTTATTTTCTAGAGAGCTGCTGATAATTTTCTGAGATCTTTAGCTTCGGTATATCCTGCAATGGCGACGCCATTTTCAGGAGTGGACGGTGGTGGTGGAGGAGGAGGAGTGGCGATAATGGCAGGACCTGTGAATACAATAGATCCTTCTTCTAGTTCAACACCTGCCAAAAATAATTGTGTTAAGAGCAATAATAACAACAATAATTCAGCACTTAAATCTCCAATTCTTATATTTCTTTTCTTTCATAAAGCAATTAGGTCGGAGCTTGATGGTCTCCACCGTCACGCTATGACTTTTGCCACCACTGGCGGTGGTGATATAAAGCCGTTGCTCCAGAGGTATCATTTTCTTCGTGCGATTTATAAGCATCACTGCAATGCTGAAGATGAGGTAGGTATTTTGGTTTTTTGGTTTGTGTGTGCTGTGATAAATTAATGGAAGGTTGTAAAGTTCATTTATAAATTTGGACCTGCGAAATTGAGTATATCATTAGATGAAATGTTTGGATTAATTGTTCATTTCTCTTCTTCTTCTTCCTTACAGTGGTGCTACCATAAAATTGTTTCTTTTCACGAAGTAAGGGTTACTATGTAGAGGATTTGTGTTTTTTTTTCCCAAGAAAGAAGAATTGAAATAGGTTTAAGTGTCTCAAGTTTTACGGAATTGATTTCGCTTTAGGAAATCACACATTGCTCGAGGACAGTTAACTGACAATAAACAGAAACCGAAGGAAATTAACCAGATATATCGTAGAAATGCAATTCTATCACTGCTTGTGTGTGTGTGTGTGTTTTTTTTTTTTTTTTTGGTTTGGGGGGGGTGGGTGGGTTGGTTATCGGGTTTGGAACTAACTACCATACGATTCTGAATCCTGTTGAAATGTAGGTAAGTTGACGCTATTCTTAAGATCAAATGGAAACTTTGAAATTTTCACATAGATATTTGATATCTTTGTAAGAAGATGAAAGCATGCAAAGCAACTCAATGTTCTAATTTCCCTATGCTCGAGCACTGACTGGATTTTGTTTTCATATTTTTTACGTTTCTATGGACATGCCAGTTTAGGATTTTCACAATTCATCATTATGCAATTGTAGGTCATCTTTCCAGCTCTTGATAGACGTGTGAAGAATGTGGCAAGAACATACTCTCTCGAACATGAAGGAGAAATTGTTCTTTTTGATCAATTGTATGACCTTCTGAATTCAAATAGCCAAAATGAAGAAAGCTATCGCAGAGAGTTAGCTTCTCGTACCGGAGCTCTTCAAACATCAATTAGCCAGCATATGTTCAAGGAAGAAGAGCAGGTATTTATTTGTATTGTCATGGTGAATTTTTATATACTTTTGCATTGTTTTAATTGGATATTGTGGCAAATTGAATTTCATAAGCTGAACCTTCGCTCTGCATTATGGATGTTCTAGTATGTACTGCATTTTTCATTTTGCTGTTGCATTTGTTGGGGTCCTCCAATTGCAGATTGTCATTTTCTGGCAGTGTATGAGGATAGAGATTGGTAATTTTCAAGATATTTATTTTTCAGAAAATGTTGTCTTTGATTTAACGTTTGACGATTTGGTCATTGTTTGCTTTTGAGGATCTCCAGAAGGTATTGCTGTGAGTCCTATTAACTATAAAATGGTTTAGGTCAATTAGTGGTTGCAACTTAGTTAACAAAATTTTATTCATGTTTTGTCAAAATTTGGTGTAATAATGGTTAGATTGATGTGGTTGCTAAGCTACAGTTAATCCTTTTGAAATTTCTGAATGCTAAGGTAATCCTTTTGTGAAACAAGCAATATGTTATGGCCTAACATAGCACAATGCTTGTAGCCTATTTGTTTTGGATGACCTGGTAGCTAAGCTCACCCCATGAAGCTTTAGCCCCCTATAAACAAATAAACTTGATAACGAGTTACTTTACTTTCCTTTGTTTCAAATTTTCTGTTGTCCTAAAGTGGTTTTATGTCACATTTATACCAATACCTTTACAATACATATAATTAGCTATTCTCTAAGGTTATAAGCGCCTAATCAATTTGGAAGCCAATTGCTAACTGGAACTCATGTTGCCTTGTTGGTATTATATTGGTAGTCTTACTGTAATCATTATCATGACAAATCTGAAATTCTCTTGTTTCATATGAGGTTCAGATCACATTCGCTTGTTATTGTCACCCTAGGGATGAGCCATATAGCTGCATGTCAGTTAAGCTGTAGCCTGTACCTAAGTTATCCATAATGTTTATGCGGTTGCATGATGCACTGGTACAACAAAAAGAAGAAATAGATGTTGCTGGGCATATATTAGATTCTAGGTGATGACTCGTGAGAGTATAGTCTGGCTAAGTTTTCTCTAAATACTTAAATGGTTCCAGTCTGCGCTAGTATTTCATCCTTCTTAAAGGTTATTCTCAGGTATGGAGCATCCATCTTCTTTCAGTGTTTAAGGGGAGACCACTGCTTACACAATATATGACTATTTATTTCCGGTTCTTTAACACCAAAAGTTATTTTTTTCAGTCTCAATTTAAATTCAAAGTCAACAACTTACGTTGTTGAGTTGCCAAATATCTATCTTCCATATTTTGCTATTAAATTGAAATATGCTTAGATATGCTGAAGTTAAAAAGGGACAAGAAGAAGAAAAATCTCACTGGTACGTGTTTGAATGTTGCAGGTCTTTCCCTTGCTTATTGAGAAGTTTTCGTTTGAAGAGCAGGCATCACTGATATGGCAGTTTCTATGCAGTATTCCTGTTAATATGATGGCAGAGTTTCTTCCTTGGCTTTCTTCCTCTGTATCATCTGATGAGTACCTAGCTATGTACAAATGCTTGTGCAAGATAATCCCAAAAGAGAAACTTCTTCATCAGGTGAGGGAAATTTTGGATTTGGCATTCCATCTTAGGATGGATTTCATGACAATGGAAAGAGTGCTGACTTGAAATTCTGCTGATGAAGGTCATTTTTGCCTGGATGGAAGGTGCAAAGCTATCTGACATATGTACAAGTTGTGATGATTCCAAGACTTTCTGCAAAGATTCAGGTCAACCAGCCTTAATATGTCAAACCAAGAAGATATATTGTACATGTGAATCTTCTAGAATTGGTAAAAGGAAATACATGGAGCCAACTTGTGATCTTGCGGATTCTGCTATGTTCCATCCCATTGATGATATTTTGCTCTGGCACGCTGCAATAAGAAGAGAGTTGAATGACATAGCTGAAGCAGCTAGGAAGATACAATTTTCTGGAGATTTTTCTGATCTAGCTGCATTTAATGAGAGGCTGCACTTCATTGCGGAAGTTTGTATATTTCACAGGTATGGTTTTTTGTTGTTTCATTTCCTTTTGTGGTGAAATAAACATCATTCGAATATAAGTTAGCTATTCATTAGCAGTAACTTAAATGTACAAAATGAACAGGATCAATTACTGGAAACTGACGTTTGATGTTATAGCCTGATGTATGAAAATATCCCTAGGTCTTGTCGCATGTTATTATTAAAAAGAAAATACTGGAATGTTTGCAATTTCTTTCAGCTTTGTGCCTTTCTGGTCTTTATTCTACTTTATGTTGAATAACAAAGTGTGAAAGATTATGAAGTTTATTTGTTGTCTTTTCTGTGGACGTTTACCCATTGTGAAGTGGGCTTTTGTTGTTTGGTCTGTCTTGACTGCAGTGTTGGTGAGGACAAAGTTATATTCCCTGCTGTAGATGCAGAACTGTCTTTTGCCCAGGAGCATGCAGAAGAAGAAATTCAATTTGACAAGCTTAGATGTCTGATAGAGAGCATTCAGAGTGCTGGAGTAAATACACCTCTCACTGAATTCTACACAAAACTATGTTTGCAAGCTGATTGTATCATGGACTCTATACAGAAACACTTCCAAAACGAGGAAGCTCAGGTATTTACTGTTGTAAAATGGCATAAAGCATATGTTTCCTTTGATATCGTATGCTAATAACTATTTCTTATATTTTATAATGCTGCTAACAAATTAGCATTTATATTGCTACGTATGCATTTAATAGATATATTTGTGTTTGTAGGTTCTCCCACTTGCTCGAAAGCATTTTAGTGCCAAAAGACAGCGTGAACTTCTTTACCAAAGCTTCTGCGTGATGCCCTTGAAATTGATTGAACGTGTATTACCATGGTTGGTAGGATCACTTAGTGAGGAAGAAGCCAAGTCTTTTCTTCAAAACATGTACATGGCAGGTTGAGCATTAATTTCAACTTTTTTCTCATGTTATTTGTTCTATGTATCTATAATTGCATTTCTTCCTTTAAGTTGCTAAATGATGGATATGATGCAGCTCCTGCTTCAGATTCTGCGTTAATTACACTGTTTTCTGGTTGGGCTTGCAAAGGTCGTCCTAGAAGCACATGTTTATCTTCAGGCGCAATCGGTTGTTGTCCTGCAAGAATTTTGAGTGGAACACTGGAGGATACCAAACAACCTTGCTGTGAATGCAATCCTCTATTACCCATGAATGAAAACCCTTCTATGCAATCAGAAGAAACAGCAGACAAAAAAAGGCCAGTTAAACGTGGAAATTTAGTATTACAGGAAGATAATAATGCTTGTCAATCATTGGAAACTATTAATATTCCCAAATATTCTTGTAGTAATGAGTCCTGCTGTGTCCCTGGGTTAGGAGTGAACAACAGTAATCTAGGAATTAGTTCTCTTTCTGCAGCAAAAGCTCGTCCTTCTGTTCCCTCCTTTAATTCTAGTCTTTTTAATTGGGAAACGGATGTAAGTCCCTCTGACATGACTTGTGCATCACGTCCAATTGATAACATATTTAAGTTTCATAAAGCTATCCGCAAAGATTTGGAGTATTTGGATGTTGAATCTGGGAAACTAAACGACTGTAACGAGGCCCTGCTTAGACAGTTTACTGGTAGATTTCGTCTGTTGTGGGGTTTATATAGAGCTCATAGTAATGCAGAGGATGATATTGTGTTTCCAGCATTAGAATCTAAGGAGACGCTTCATAATGTTAGTCACTCTTACACACTGGACCACAAGCAGGAAGAGAAACTATTTGAAGATATCTCATCTGCACTTTCTGAACTTACAAGACTTCAAGAATGCTTGAAGAGTACAAGTCTTTCTCATGATACGCCTGGACATCCTTATGATGCATCTGACCATAGTAATACTCTCAAGCAATACAATGAGCTTGCAACAAAGCTTCAGGGCATGTGCAAATCCATCCGAGTAACACTGGATCAACATGTATTTAGGGAGGAACTTGAATTGTGGCCTTTATTTGACATGCATTTTTCAGTGGAGGAACAAGACAAAATTGTTGGGCGAATTATTGGTTCTACAGGTGCAGAGGTGCTTCAGTCGATGCTGCCATGGGTAACATCTGCTCTTACTCAGGAAGAGCAAAACAAAATGATGGACACATGGAAACATGCAACAAAAAACACAATGTTCAGTGAGTGGCTTAATGAATGGTGGGAGGGTACTTCTGCTGCACCTTCCCAGTCAACATCAGAGAGCTGTATATCACTAGGTCTGCAATTTCCTTTTCTTATTTCCAATCTTGTTATTTTATTTTCTGTTGAATGAGAATGACATAGTTCCTTTAAATTTGAGACGATGCTGAACTTTATTTTTTCATATGCAATGATTATGATTTTGTGTGGGAATTTTTCTTACGTGGTGTTTCTCTCCTCTTTTCCCATTTTATATAGGTGCTGATATCCATGAAAGCTTGGATCATAGTGATCATACATTTAAGCCTGGCTGGAAAGATATTTTTCGGATGAACCAAAATGAACTGGAAGCAGAAATAAGAAAAGTATCCCGTGATTCTTCTCTGGATCCAAGAAGAAAAGCTTATCTCATTCAAAATCTAATGACCAGGTGTGTTAATGATACATTTAGTCTGTGCTTGTTTGGGAGTTCATTTCCTTTTTGAAGAAGTATCTAGTGAATGATCCCACATGGGTGCCTTGCAATTATTAATAATAATTCGTAACTTAAAGGGCAAACTTGTTGACTTAAGTCATGCTAATAGTGGGGCTTAAATAAATTTGAATTTTTACTGGCTTACACACACCCCTCCAATTTGATAATTGAACAGAATATTGATATGGGTCCATTTATAATATTTAACCCTTATATGCTGATTGATTTCTGTAATTCTTTCAGTCGTTGGATAGCTTCTCAGCAGAAGCCACCTCAAGCAAGAACTGGTGAATGCTCAGATAGTGAAGAATTTCTTGGATGTCATCCTTCATTTCGTGATCCAGATAAACAAGTGTTTGGGTGTGAGCATTATAAGCGAAACTGTAAACTTCGTGCTGCCTGCTGTGGCAAGTTATTCACGTGCAGGTTCTGCCATGATAAAGTCAGTGATCATTCGATGGATAGGTAAATTTGTTGCATGTCTTCTATTTGGTTTTGGCTGAATTGCCTTGTCATCATTTAATTTGAATTGTATTTGTATTCTCAGGAAGGCTACAACTGAAATGATGTGCATGCGCTGCCTAAAAATTCAGCCCGTTGGACCATCTTGCGCTACACCTTCTTGTGGTGGTTTGTCAATGGCAAAATACTATTGCAACATCTGTAAATTTTTTGATGATGAAAGGTATAGGCTATATGAGATGCTTTTTTCTCCATAACTATATGATTGCTAGAATGTTCAAAGAATAGCATTACAACATAATTATGTAGTCTATTATTCAATGCATGGTGGCTTCTAATAAGTATGTGATACATACAATAAATTGTGTATGTGTGTACATATGTAGTTCTCTTTGTGTTTCTTTTCAACAATCTTGCGCACTTTAATTTGTCTGCCTGAAATGTGTGACATGCGCTGTACTATTAAACTTCGCTTTGATACTCCATGAATATAATTGAGTCTCGAAGTAAACAGTTATGTGTTTATTCACCTCTTACTAACAGCTTTGTGTACTTGTCTTTGAATAAATTTTAGGACTATATATCATTGCCCATTCTGCAATTTATGCCGTGTTGGAAATGGGCTTGGTGTTGACTTCTTTCACTGCATGAAGTGCAATTGCTGCCTGGCAATGAAATTGCTGGATCACAAATGCCGAGAGAAAGGCATGGAGATGAATTGCCCAATCTGCTGTGACTGTCTGTTCACATCAAGTTTAAGTGTTAAAGCGCTTCCTTGTGGCCATTTTATGCATTCAAACTGCTTTCAGGTCTATTCCTTGATGGATTTTGCTTTTATTGTTTTGTCCACTTCCAAGTATTGCTCGTTACTGTGAAAGCAATCTTTTCTGGATATTCTTGGTACATAAACTTTGCTTCTTTGCTTTAACAGGCATACACTTGCAGTCACTACATTTGCCCAATTTGTAGCAAATCTTTAGGAGATATGTCGGTAAGACACTGAACTATACATTGGACCTAATTAAATTTTCATGACGTTGATCAGTATTTTGCCTCTAATATGTTGAACTTCCACGAAAAAATAGGCATGCTTATTAATGACTGATGGCTGCAAAAATTATGCTCATTATTAAGTATGACTTTAGTTTCCAACAAAAGAGGCTAGTTCATCCATGTGAGTCATTACGATAACATGCTGGGATCTTTTTCATTGCCCTTGCAATGGAAGCCAAGGGGAAACTGATGGAATGTTGAGATGACATTAGAACTTGTCAGTTGTTTGGGTGTAGAATAAAAAGGCTGGCCAGCTCACGTGAAAACTGAGCTTTGTTTCCCTCTCCTCTTTTCTTTTAATAATATTTTTAGCTATCCTCTTCTATCAGGACATGAGTTTAGTTCTTCATTTATAGGCTTCTCAATGACTAGCGCCTAGTTTAAAGCATTAAATACCTACGTAATTTTAGTTTGACTGTATAATTGAATGTAGAAGGATTGTCCTTGGCGTGCCAATTTTAGTGTTGAAACTGAAATAAAAAGAAAAGGTGTATTTTGGGAGATTCCTTAGAGAACTCGTGATTCTTGTTGTTCAGGTTTACTTTGGCATGCTTGATGCACTATTGGCTTCTGAGGAGCTTCCGGAGGAATACCGGGATCGATGTCAGGTAAATCGTGGAGCTTTTTCTTCTCCCATGTTGGTTTTTCCAACGCGTTACTAATTCGATAGTTGTAATCCAGGATATACTATGCAATGACTGTGACAAGAAAGGCCCAGCACCATTCCATTGGCTGTACCATAAATGCAGATTTTGCGGATCTTATAATACAAGAGTGATCAAAATTGATTCTGCAAATTCAAATTGTTCAACTTCAAACCAATGAGGCCGCAACTTTCTTATAGCTGAAATAGGTGTCAATGTCCTGGTTCTTGGCAACCGTTTGTCTAGTATAGGTGGCTTTTTATGTCGTACTTCATCATGATACTTAGATCCTGTCTTCCTTTTGTTTCCACTTGCATTAACTCCACCGTCCACGGTTGATGGGGTACATATATAACCTCTACACTTCATGAATTTTTCTGTTATCATTGTCGATCCCTAACACTAGAAAGAACATACTGCAGAACAGGGAACTGTAAAGTTCTTGTTTCCAGAAATGCATCCTGTACTCTCTTCTTAGAACAGTTTATTGAATTTGTAGGTGGTATAGACAGTTATTTGGCAACCATATATATTGTTTGATGAGCAAGAGCTCGGGCAGACATAGCAGGCTTTATAAAATTTACGTTGTAGAAAAATGGATGGTCGTTTCATTTTATTTAGTCAATGATGTCGTGCCAGCAGACCAAAGTTAATTCACCGCGGGGCCGTTGCCGGTATGTGTTTGTTTGATATGTACAGTATGATGGCGGAGCTTGCTAGAAATTGTTGGTGGCGATTGACGGTCGATATCCATGGTATTGCGGCGGTGCTTCGAAGTTGGTGTTTCCACGGTGACAATAGTGGCTTGTTTTTTCATTTTTCCCTCCACAAACACGTGGGAAGGGCTTACTCTCCTAGTGGCTCCGCTTGGTTTCGCCACCTTCCCGCACTCTTGCTCCCCACAAATAAAAAGTCTATTTTTCTTGTAGTGCTTTCCATTCCACTATTCTGATCGAGAAAGAATCTCTTTCGAACGACCAAGTCATAAAGAGGCTAAAAAACGATGCTTCCTTGGTCGTGTGGAACATGGATTAGCATAATGTCATTCCTACAGGTGATCCCCCGTCCGGGATTATAAAAAAAGTTAACCGGGATCCAATTAAAATTTCAAAGTTCGAGATTTATTGGTTGAGTTTGAAAGGACGGCTGCTTTGCTTTCTAATTCTATTAACTACCAAAGCTGAGCAAAAGAAAGCCGGCCTCCCAAAGTTTAGTTTTCCGGCATAAGGCTCGTAGATCAAGCGTGCACTGATGAACATTCATTCCCATGGCCAGATTCACATACCATTGATGGTATTTAACACCTGGAATGTTTCAGATCTTCATTACAAAGACGCCATCTTGTTGTTTCCATTCAAGTATTAAAACACAAAACTTTGTACTTACAAACAAAAACTATACGTTAAGTAATGAAATTTTATTTGTCATTTAATATTTATTTGACAATAAGCGTTGATCATGTAAAATCTCAGTTCAATTTAATTGTGAATGTAGGAATGAATAACGATAAAAAACCCAAGACTTTTCTGCTCGGAGAATGACCCTGAAAACCTATAAGTTGACTTGACTAAGGAATGCAAAAGAGAGGATATTTGAGAAACACCAGCAACGGTAACATACTACTATTACTTGCTTTCAATCATCAAAACGCAATCAAATGTTAACCCCGTCAGTTTCAGTTTCTTGCATCCTCTCCTCAACAACTATAATTTCCATCATCATCATCTCTATCTTCCCAACTCTCATCATTTCACAAAACGGAACCTCAGATTACGATCTTTGTACCCCATTCAACTGCGGTAACATCACTTTCTCCTTCCCTTTCTCTTCTCTCACCTTTGGTTCAGGCCCCAAGACCTGTGGCCTGCCAAGCCACCAAATCACTTGTAATCATGACCGTTCTGGAATCATTATTTCAGGCAGGTTTTACCAGGTTACGGATCTCTACTTATCAGAACGGTTCATCACTATTATTGACATCCAACTCATCACAGATTTGACCTCTGGCTCTTGCTCTTCTCTCCGAAATTTCTCAGTTTTCTCTAGTGCTTACAGTTATAATTATTCCCTCCGTCTTCCTCCTGGCACGCTTAATTTCACTCTACTTATGTGCCCGACAGAGCCAAAGCTTTCTCTGGAATTTCCAGACACATATATTCTCAGCAACATATCTTGCAACGATGGTGATAAACGGCTTTACTACATATCAAGAGATGGGATTCCATCGAATTTTCTACGATTGAGCTCTTTGTCAGTCGTATCAAGCGGATGTAGCTGGGTGATGGTGCCGTTCTTCATCAGGAACGACATGTCTTTGAACACGAGTAATACTGGCACCGGGGGGAAGGAAGAACTGGTACGGATTCTGAATAATGGGTTTGCTCTGACTTGGCCTGAATTTGTGGATTGCCAGAGTTGTAATTCCAGCGGAGGACGATGTGGATTTGATGGGAGTTTGGACAGAATCGTTTGCTTCCTCAAGTAAGTAATTTCCTTCATGTTTCTTGCCATCCTTTCTCATAGATTTTTATTATTTACATTTAAAAAAAGATTGAGCTTAATCTTAATAAAAATTAGAAAATGGCATATATTTATATTATTTTTAATATTTGAAAACTCATGGACGTCTACTGTGTATTGTTCTTATCACAATGTCTGTGTTTGTAATGATATATATTGAAATTTAAAGTCGGCTGCGAAGATCAACCAACCAATCTTTAGAATAATAATAATAACAACATAATTAATTAAATGATAAACCATCGTATTAAATCTATAATATGCGAATGTTTCAGGCCGGGAAGCTCAAAGAAATCTTCAAAACCACAGAAACTCATCGTAGGTATGCAGCAATATCATTAATATCATAATATCCATGTAAATTGATTTTATATTTATTATTATATATATGAATTAAAATTTTAGGGTTTTTCGTTATTATATTTATTTTCGAATATAAATAGCCATGCATACTGTTTTTACGTGCCAATGCGCAGCTATTGCAAGTGGGAGTTGTTGTGCTTTGGTTTTAGTAATCCTGGCCCTGTTAAGAAGACGAGTTGTGCCCATTTTCAAGAGCAGGAAGCGACGTACCGAAGATAAGAAAAATGTTGAGCAATTTGTTAAAACCTATCAATCATCCTTGCTAGCCAACTATTCCTACCGTGATCTGAGGAAGATTTCCGGTGGATTTGGCGAGAAATTGGGCCAAGGAGGCTATGGTACTGTCTACAAATGTTGATGGTCGTCTCGTTGCTGTCAAATTGTTGGAAATTTCTGGGAATCGTAATGGCAGGGATTTCGTGAATGAAGTTGCCACCATTGGCATGATACATCATTTTAATGTCATAAGAGTACTGGGTTTCAGCTGGAATGGCTCGAAACAAGCTCTAATAGACGAGTACATGCCTAATGGATCGTTGGCTGATTTGTTATCTGATGAGGAGCTGAGCCTTTCATTAGGGTTGCCAAAGATGCTTGAAATTACTTTAGGAATTGCTCACGGGATAGAGTATTTGCACAACGGCTGCGAGTCACGGATCTTGCATCTCGATATCAAGCCACAAAATGTGCTGCTAGATCACAATTTCAACCCCAAAATTTCTGACTTCTGATTAGCCAAAATATACCCTCGAAGTAGAAGCAATATCGTGACGATGACTTGTGCGAGGGGAACCATCGGTTACATTGCACCTGAGATTTTCATGAAGAACATCGGAAATCCATCGGACAAGTCAGATGTATATAGCTATGGAATGCTGCTGTTAGAGATTGTTGGGGGAAGGAAATGTGCCGAAACGAACGATTTGGACATGAACATGTCAGAATCGAGCGAAATATACTTTCCTGATTGGATTTATGATAAGATAATTAAAGAAAAAAAAATGCAGATATTGAAAATTTTATAGTACAGGAGGATGGTATTATTTCGAGGAAGATGACCATGGTGGGAATATGGTGCATTTAGATAAATCCTAAAGATCATCCCTCAATGACTAAGGCTATGTTTGGCATTAGATTTTCAATTAGATGTTAGATTAGCTTTTCGATTAGCTGTAGCTGTTAGCTGTTAGATTAGCTTTTAAACTAGTTGTTAGGTTAGCTGTTACACTTGAGTGTTTGGTATCATTTTTAACTTTTGAATTAGCTGTTAGAATATGAAATTACCAAAAGGGTATTATATATAAAAATATAA
>CANYBF011682623.1:0-14778 GCA_948192965.1 Dalechampia spathulata | reverse complement strand
CAGAACATTAATAAATTTGAAATCCCGAACCCAAACTCTGAAGAAATTCAGGCCGCTTCCCAACACGGGGAGGCCAGGGTTTTATTTCCTAGTTTTTCTAGTCATTCAATTGAATTGGCAAAACAAACTGGGTGGCGACTCTACTTAATAACCTCGACGCGATCTTTCTAGGTTAAAGAAACAATCAACTATGGAATTACGCCATTAAGAGCAAGCACCACGGCATCTCACGCCGAACAGCGTGCAGCGCTCCCGCGTCCGGGGCGCGCTACTCTTACACCATGTCATTCACTTCATATGTCATGCATATGATATGTCATTCATTCCACATATCATGCATATGATATGTCATTCATTCCACATGTCATGCATATGATATATCATTCATCTCACATATCATGTACATACCATGTTATTATGTCATGTCATGCATATGCGATGTCATTTTATTATGTCATTACCCCACATGTCATGCATATGCCATGTCATCCAAATGCCATATAGCATTATATGCCATTATATGTGTAACCGTGTAATGCTAAATCATATGTCGTACCATGTGCTTACATATACGCTCGTATGCTTGCCTGCTTAGGATAATTAACTCCAACTATAATGGTAAAATCGATTTTGGAAACTCATAGAAATAGATCTTCACCACCCCAACCCAAGCTCTGAAGGGTTTAACTAGCACTCATGCCATGGGTCGATTGAACCAATCCGGAACCATTCGGTGGTGACTCCCTTGTGACTCTTTTGAGTCCGTATCATTCCTCGAGGTAGCCTCTTTGGAAGTTTGCACTTTTGTTCCAAGTGCGGTCCTCAGTCCGTGAGCTTCGCAAGCCTCACTCTAGGTGGTAGCAGAACTGATGCTCACAATAGCAATAAACACAATAACCCTCTTGACAGCAACATCCGTAATGCTAAAAACATAAAAACATTCACACATGCAAACAATTTTTTATTAATCAAGCACACACATATATATATTTACATATGTATTTCATTCGTATTAATTAATTACATAAATTCCTTAACCATGTATAATTATAACATAATATATACTCTTAATATATTTAATTTCATCTAAATTATATTTTCTTACATTGTACATACGTACATATATTTTAATATATGAATGTATGTACATTCAATAAATTGTTTATTTCCTTATCTCATTTATTTTTACCCTTTCTTATTTCATACATAATTATTAAATTATGCATACTCATTATACACTTATAATTCATTTTAATTCTTCATATTCTTCTATTTACATACGTACATACACTATTAAACATAATTGTATGTACGTCCAACTATTTATCGTAATTAAATACACTTAAATATTTCAAGCATACCCAACATAATATTTCTTCAAATTATCATTATTAAGTGACTCCGCTATTTATATTTCTATTGTTATCATAATATTTATCAATTATCAAATTATTCACGTTCTTAATTGCATATTTTCTATAATTTCACATCATCATTTAATTTTTAATCGTATAAAAGAAATTTTCGTCGCTTAAATCATTAATACTATATGTGCTAAAAATGAGGGTGTGACAATGTTACCCTACATTTGCATCTGTATGTATCAAATAATTTCAACTCCTTAACCATGCCACCTCCTTTCTTCCCTTCTATACATGTCCTTTTAACACACTGCCTAATCTTCTATCTTTGAAATCCACAAGACATGTATTAAACATCTCTACAATGTTATTAATTTGTGTTTTGATTTTTGTAGATTTTAGTTATAACATTATACTTGAGTGAATAAGAAAACTCATAAAAATAACGTGATATCTTTTTTTAAAAAATGAAAATGTTTTATCATACTATTAATATTTTTATTGCTTATATTTTATTTTGAGATGAATATATATGATACATGTAGATGTTAAGGAAGATTTTATGTTTTCTTCTTTAAGTTTTACAAATGTTTAGAAAACCCTTATTAAAGTGATATGAATTATACTTATAACATCGTGTTTTCATGATAATTTAATTAGAATTAAATTATTTTAATTCTTCTATAATTAAGAGACACTTTAGTTAACTATAGACAAATAAGGAGTATATAAAGAATGTTATCCTATTTTATATGATGAATAATTTTTCTATGAGTATGAATAATATTTATATTCAAACATCATAAAAAATTTAAAAGTTTGTATTTAAATGCTCACATTCGATATGTAAACATCAAAAGACATGAATTTAGATTTTCTTGATTGATGAATGACAAGAAAATGGTTGGAAATTATAAAGTTTATATGAATTATGTAATTTATCTAGTGAGACTATAAGCATGAAAGATAACAAATATTTTAGGAAAAGTTTCAAATAATAATTTAGGTAAAAACCCTATAAGAGAGAATTAATATGAATGAAAAATCTTAAAGTATGATCCAAAAATTTAAAATGGTAATCAAAATTGTATAGAATATTACCATATGAAATTAACATTTAGTGAAGCCTTATAGTGAATAAGTAAAATTTATATATGAACTTAGACTCAAAGATTATTCATAGAAATTATACGAGCAATCTTATTTAATAATAATAAATATTAGGAATTTGAGATAATTGTACTTTACATATATTTTAGCATTTTGGAGCTGTAAATTTTTATTAAATTTATCATATCCACACATGCACAGCATCCCTTTGTACATGCATTTTATGCTTACGTTATAGTGGAAGACTGATTAGTGCATGAAATGCATGAATGAGATATGATGCATGAATGCTTTGACATGATGAATGTGAAATAAAATGTCTTATAAATAAAGGAATTCCATATGACATGGAATTGATAGAGAAAGAAATGAAAACAAAGTGAAAGATGATTGTAGAAGTGAATATGCACTAAAGATGCAAATCAGGTATGCTTTTATGGAATGCTTTAAATGAAGCTTTATGATAGAATTTATGTATATAGGGTGATGTATTAGCATATTTAACATGTTATTATTATCACACCCACACTCATAGTATCCTTTATATGCTTGTATTTTATGCATGCATTATGATGAAGGAGTGATGAAAGTATGAAATGCATGATAATGTTACAATTATGAATACCTTGAATTGATTTATGTGCCATTAGATGTCTTAGAGATGATGAAAAGTTCATAAGATATAGAAAATATAGAGAAAGGAATATAAACAAAATGAAAAGAAACATCAAGTGATGAGAAAATGTTTAAAATTCCTTGAGATGTGCATTAGAAGTGTTTATGCACATGGATTTTTAATAATGCTCAATTGTAGAATTAAAGCATGGAATGTGACGTCTTGGCATGCTAGACATGTTGTTGTATGAGAATATACATGATAAAATGCACAAGAGGAAGTTGTGGTGAAGTTAGAATTAAGAAAATATTAAGTATGAATTTAGAACATAAATGTCATTTTATATTAAGGTAATTTTTCATGGAAATTATATATTTAAAGGGTTTTCAAGTTTGTTCTTTCATATGTATGCTTATTTCTTCATATTCTTTGATATACTTGATGTATGGAGCATGTAGGGTTTTCACCTAACTTGAAGAACTTGAAGTAAATAAGGTGAAATGATGGATTTGATGAAATATGTTCATAAACATGCTTAACATGCTATTTTGATGCAACCGAAATGAAGTTATTTATGTGTATGAGTTTTCATGCAAACCCTAGCTTGTATATGATGTAATTAACTCTTAATTTATTGTACTATGTATGAATGATGAATATGAGGTGATGAAATGTGCTACAAGATATGAAGAGGGTGAAGGAAGGTGGAAGAAGAGAAGTGATTGTGAATGGGATGTTTGCTCCCTTATTTTGGAAGCATGAGTTCCTTGTAGTATAAATAGAAAACATTATGTTTTGGCTTGATTTTTATGGATGAATTGCTTAATTCATATGTTGGGATATTGATTGTGTAATTTGAGTGCAAATGGAAGTGAATTAAAATGTCTAATATACATTAGAAATGAAGCGGTACAAAAAAGAAAGTGTTTAAAAAGTTACTGCCCAAATTTAACATTTTTCGTATATGGCTTCTAAAATTTGGTATGAGTGAATAAATTATAATAATGCATGAATGTAAGATGGAATAGGGTGTTAGAATGAAGAAATTGCATTTGGTTTCATGAAAAATGAAATGGAATCTTAAGTATGCAAAACTAGATTTTGCCTCGGTAGAATTTTTGACCTAGATTTGAAATGAATTTTAAAGGTCTTAACGTTGTCTAAAAATTATGTAAAAATACTTGAATCAAAGATTATTGAGTCTAGTTTCCAATGGTACCTATATTATTTAAAACTAAAAATTTCAAGATAGTCACAATAGCGACGTCATCCATGGGGGTCATTAATAAGAAAACCAAAATGAAAGCTTTTGTAAAGTGAATTTGCATACTATGTCTTCCTATGGTTTAGGATTTTGTTTGCATTGTTTGTTGCCTTGATTCATGCATGGATTAGAGGCCTAAATATAAGTGTTCTTCATGGTTCATAATGAGTCCTATAAGGTCATTAAAAGGATGAAGCAAAGTAAGGTAGAAGTAAAAGGGAAAGTAAAGTAAAAATTGACCAAATGAATAGTACCCCATATCAAATGAATAGTACCACATACCAAATGAATAGTGCATTGCCTTACATGTTTTGACCACTTAAGGGTTCAAGCTTCTAAACCTCAAGTTATACCCTTTAAAACCCTGCTGCTCAATCGTATACACTTATAAACACACTTAAAGGTATAAAAGGGGTTAGATACGATATGTTGAATTATGAATTTCCTTGGTAATTTATACATGCCAAAATGGTTAAAATATATGATCTACATGTTCTCATGAATAAATAAGTCTACCTTAAAGACTTGCATATGAAAGCATGAATGAGTTAAATTATAAATCATGCTAATAACATGTAATAGTGTAAAAGGATAACTAATGATACTTCAATACAAATTTTGCATGTATTAAGGACTAGTCACTATATTTGGTTGAAATGACTATATGATCACTATCATTATTGTGTGATATATAATGGAATGGATTAATGTTTACTTATTCTTCATGAATCAATGTGAAACTATGATGAATGTTATGAATGGATTGGAATATCCTAAGGTACTACAATACTTGAATGAAATAACTGGCTTTACTAAAAGGGATGTGAAATGGAAATGATACAGGTACGACCAAAGAAACACATATGACTACTCAAGCACATGATAGGGGTAATACTATTACAGGTTTTTGCTTATCACTTTATGAACCTATGTGAGGTCTTGAAATGATGTTTTATGCTTAAATGCTTATAACACATATGGAATGACTTTATATATTCAATGTTCTTATATGATCAACATTGTACACGATCATTTAAGCATCATTCACATATCATGTCATGAACCATACAAGCATAAAGGCATATTCATGGCATGTCATAAAGAGGTTATAAGGAGGAAAAGAAAGAGATGTTTATAAAGCTATATACTATTAACATACTGGGTCATACATATAATGGATTCCCTCGAGGAATCATAGAGTTTGTTCCTTATGGAACCATAGATTAATGATGGGTTCACAGAACCATACAGATGTTATATGTTCCTAAAGGAACAAGTACCTATACATACAGGATCCAGTACAAATTATGCATAATCACAAATGCAGAACATGGTCACATTCTTATAGACATTACAAAAAATGAGGGGGAGAATGCAAAGCATAATTGCATTCTCATTTACATGCATTAACATGTACTATTCATGAAGGTTCATATATGGTTAATGGTGAGGCATTATAATTGTGCTATTATATAAATGTATATACTGTGATGCTATTATGTCTAGAATGGTTATAGGGATACTTATACGATATCTATTCCTATCTTTATACCATATATGAATTATTATAGACATGGTACAATGTAATATATTACATTTTGATACAAGTATGATGATACATGAATGTTGAATTCGAGATGGCTTTATTATGATTCTTTTGAAATTTGATCATGTCATGTACATATTTTTATAGCACCATTGAGTTTTATACTCAGCATTTGTTATTTGATGAACATAAGATCAAGACCTACTAGTGAACATATGGATAGTTAATCTACAGTCAGCTGGGAGTTAGATTTTGGAGAAAATCTTATTCTTGGAGTGGTATTGGATGCATGTAACATACTCCATGGCAGTTTTACATTATGTAGCTCTTTTATTAATCATAATGGTAGTAGTATCCTAGTGGTGAGACCCCGAATAATACCACAATACTCTATTATATTATATTTACATATGATATAGAGGGTTATTATAAAATGTTACGTTCTTGATGGATGACATACGATGAATGATGTATGTATGTGATATGTTCATATTATTATGTAATATTTATATCGATGTTTACAAATGGCAATGGAGTTCAGGTACTCATGTAATGGTAATGTAATAGATATTATGCCATGAAAAATTTTCATGCATCCCTTGTATGATAATTGATGATTTTCATGCTTAGGAAGTTAATAGTTATTCTACAAGAGCATGATACACCGGGGGTAGAGGTGTGACATGTTTTAATGGTATTAGAGCTATGGTTAGCTTGACTTATAAATAATGCCTCATGTGACTACTGCATATGATTAATGAGCTAGTTAATAGGAGTATTGTTAGTCCTTACTGCTGCTAACTGTTATGATCCATGTTTATATATTACAGATTTTCTATAATGATAGACCAGGTAGTTATTATCAGAGAAGAAGGTGGAGGCAATTTTAACCCTTAAGAGGGTACATCAGAAGCTAGAGATAGAGTAGAGGTTCAACCAAAACAGAGAGGATATGGAGAGTCGGGTGAGAGTGTGCCTCGAGTTGAACAGGTTGATACTTCTATAGTAGATCCTTTGGCTACCCAGTTTGACCAATTTCTTCATTATTTATAGACACAAGGTCAGATTCCCCCAACAGTTATAGCTCCCCACCTCCAGCAGAACCTAGGGAGGAATACAAGATGGATTTCAAGAAATTGAGATCATATGGAGCTATAGATTTTTCTAGGACTATTGACCCGTATATTGCAGGGATATGGTTAGATTGGACTAGAAGAGTCCTCTATCAATTAAAGTGCCCAAATGCAATAAAATTTAAGTATGTTATTTCATTGTTGTAAGATGATGCATATGAATGGTGGAAGACCATTCCTCAAAGTATGATAGACCCTCCTGTGTTAACTTGGGATGATTTTAGGAGTTTCATCAGAAGTATTTACCATCTACCTACATAAATTAGAAATTACATGAGTTCCTTGGCTTAAAATAATGGAATATGTTAGTTCCTGAATATGAGAGAGAGTTCACAAGATTGGCTTATTAAGCTACCAGTATTTTAACTACAGGCTGGGAAAGATGTAAAACGTTCAAGTAGAGTTTGGACCCTCAGATCAAGACACTGGTTCAGGGATTCAACTATGAGGATTTTTCAGCCTTGATGGCTAATACGCTTAATAACAAGCATGCTTTACAGGAGGGGAGTACCCATTATGGATCATTGAGAAGACCATTCAAAGGGTCTAGTTTCTTATTGGGAGTACAGAAAAGAGGCAAGTTCAGAGGTTCATTTTCCTTATGTTTAGTTGGTTCTAGACCGTCGATGCTTAGATGAGCATCAAGTGAGAGATCTACAATTCACAATAGTAATGTAGGTGCTAGGCTAATTTTATGTCATACCTATGGTCGAGTACATTATGGTGCTTGCCATTTGGGTACAAATTTATGCTATAGATATGGTGGTACTGGTCATTTTACCAAGGATTGTCAAGTATGTCATGATATGCTGGTGCACATAGTTTTTGAAGGTGGGTCATACCAATAGAACCCAACTCTTAGATCTATTCCTGGAGTGTCCCAAAGCACTAATAGAGGCAGAGGCAGAGGTAAAGGCTGCAACAGTGGAGGCCATTGTACCAATCAGAGGTTTATGAATTCGTTTATTGGGCCTCTTGCTAGAGTCTATAATTTGGTATAACGAGATGATGATCATGCCTCTAATGTTGTTCTTGGTAATGTTCTTATCTCTGATCATGATGTATTAGTACTATTGGACCTTGGTTCTTGATATTCATACATAAACATGGAATTCACTCAATTGCTTGACATATCATGTGAGGGGTTAGGTTATGATATAATAGTCTCCAGTTCGTTAGGGAAAGATATAATAGTAAACATGGTTTATCGATGATGTCCACTGTTCATCCATGATATGTGCTTCCTATCTGACTTGGTGGAGATGCCTTTTTGAGAGTATGATATTATACTGGTATGGATTGGCTATCAAAGTATCAAGCAATGATGGATTGTAAATAGAAAATAGTGAAACTTCAACATCTAAAGCATGCTATAAGACAGATATGGGGTAACATGAAAGCATGAAAATTATTGTTACAAGGTTGTGATGCAATACTAGCACATGTAATAGATATGAGATAGAAAGGAACACAGATCTTAGAGATACCAATAGTGTGTGATTTTCCAGATGTATTTTTAGATGATTTACCTAGATTGCCACTAGAACGGGAGGTTGAGTTTGAGATATAGGTGTTACCAAGTACCAAACCTATTTCTGTTACACCTTACCGAATGGCATCGATGGAATTAAAAGAGTTAAAGGTGCAGTTACAAGAGTTCCTAGATAATGGTTTTATTAGACCAAGTGTATCACCGTGGGATGCACCTGTGTTATTCATGAAGAAAAAGGATGGCACTATAAGATTGTGCATTGATTACAGGTAGTTAACTAAAGTGATAATCAAACATAGGTATCCTTTACCTCATATTGATGGTTTTTTTTATTAGTTAAGGATGCAACTATGTTTTTGAAGATAGACTTGAGATTTGGTTATCATCAGCTTTGGGTTAAAGAAAGTAGCATATCAAAGATAGCCTTTAGCACTCATTATGGTCATTATAAGTTTCTGGTGATGCCGTTTGGGTTGATAAATGTACCAACAGCATTTATGGCTTTGATGAATATGTTGTTTAATGATTATCTGGACTAGTTTATTATTGTGTTCATTGATGATATTTTAGTCTATTCAAAGACTAAAAAGGAACATGATAGACATCTAAGACTGGTATTACAAAGACTATGAGAAAAGCAATTATATGGCAAGTTATCAAAGTGTGATTTTTGGTTGGAGAGGTGGCATTTTTGGGACATGTTATTTCAACTGAAGGCGTTAGAGTGGACCCAAGCAAGATAGAAACTATGATTAATTAGCAGACTCCATGGAATGTCAGTGAAGTCTACAATTTACTAGGTTTAGCAAGATACTATAAAAGATTTATGAAGTGGTTTTCCATGATTGTTACACCTTTGACCATGTTACTGCGGAAGGATGTTCCTTTTATTTGGATATAGAAATGCTAAAGGATTTTTGATAGATTGAAAGAGTGTTTGACTCATGCCCCAATTCTGACATTACTCACTCCAGGTAAAGAATATGTGATATATAGTAGTGCTTCATTAAACGGATTAAGGTGTGTTCTTATGCAAGATTGAAAGGTAATTGCTTATGCCTCGAGGTAATTAAAGCCACATGAGAAGAAATATCGTACCCATGACCTAGAATTAATGATAATTGTATTTACATTAAAGATTTGGTGATATTATTTATATGGTGAGAAATGTTATATTTATACTAATCATAAGAGTTTGAAGTATTTGGGTACATAGAAGGAATTGAATTTGAGGTAGAGACAATGGATTGAGCTGATCAAAGATTATGATTATGTAATTGATTATTACTTAGGGAAAGCTATTTCAATAGTAGATGCATTGAATAAAAAGATGTTTGCCTGATTGAGACAGTCATCATTGATGCTAGTACTTGAGATTTGATAACTCAATGCCTTATTAACAATGCAACCTAATTGCATTTAAGCATAATTGCAGTTACAAGTGAAACTGATGTTGATGGATCAGATTAAAAAGAGTGTAGTGAATGATGAAGAATATCAAAAATAGTTAAAAAGGTCCAGACATGTAATACTGCACTTTTTACATTAAATAATGATGGTATTTTGAAACATGGGATACAGTTGTATATCCTTACTAATGAAAACTTGAAAAGGCAAATCTTAAAAGAAGCACACAGTTTGAAGTATTCATATTACCCCAGAAGTACGAAGATTTATAAGGATTTGAAGTAGTATTACTGGTGAGTTAGTATGAAGAATGACATAGCGGATTACATTGTTAAATGTTTGGTACGTCAACGGGTAAAAGCTGAACATCAAGTACCAGCAAGATTACTTAATCCACTACCTATACTAGAGTGGAAATGGGATCGTGTAACGATAGATTTTATCATAGCGCTACAATTGATGTGAGCTAAACATGTTGTATGGGTAATAGTGGATAGATTGATGAAAACAACTCATTTTATATCAATACGTATGGATTACAATTTGGAGAAATTAGCTAAGTTGTATATTAAAGAGGTTGTCTGATTACATGGGGTTCCATCATCTATTGTGTTGGATAGGGATCCATGATTTACATCACAGTTCTGGGGTAGTTTTCAGAGAGCCTTGGATACTAAAGTACATTTTAGTGCTGCTTTTCATCCCCAGATAGATGGCTAGTCAAAGAGAGTTATACAAATTTTAGAAGATATGTTACGAGGAAGTATTCTTGAGTAGGAAGGTAATTGGGATAGATATTTATTGTTGATTGAATTTACTTATAATAACACCTACCAATCCAGCATATAAATGGCTCCTTATGAAGCATGGTAGAAGATGTAGAACTCCATTACATTGAGATGAGGTTGGTGAACAAAGATTAATTGGTCCTCAGTTAGTGTAATAGGCTGAAGAGTAGATAAAATTAATCAAACGTAGGTTAAAAATGACATCTAATAGATAGAAATTGTACGTGGATTTAAAAAGAAAAGATATAGAGTATAATGTCGAGGATAAAGTATTTTTAAAAGTATCTTCATGGAAGAGAATCATGAGATTCAGCCAAAAGGGTAAACTAAGTTCTCATTTCAGTAGGACGTATGAGATTTTAGAGAGAGTGGGACCATTGACTTACATGTTAGCTTTACCTCCAAAGTTGGATAGAATCCATAATGTATTATATATATATATGTTAAGGAGGTACAGATCAGATCCATTACCTGTTCTTCCAGTGGAATCTATAAAGATACAGCTTGATTTGTCTTATAGTGAGGAGCCGGTATAGATTTTGGCCAAGGAAGTCAAACAATTAAGGAATAAACAAATACCACTGGTGAAGGTACTATAGAACCATCATTCGGGCTAAGATGCCACCTGGGAATGAGAATTGGTTATTAGAGAGCAATATCCTCATTTGTTCTCTAGTAACTCAGGTTAGAATTTGGGGTTGGAATCCTTTTCAGGGGGAGAGGGTTGTCACACCCACACTCATAGCATCCTTTGTGTGCTTGCATTTTATGCATGCATTATCATGAAGGAGTGATGAAAGTATGAAATGCATGATAATTTTATGATTATGAATACTTTGAATTGATTTATGTGCCATTGAATGTCTTAGAGATGATGAAAAGTTCATAAGATATAGAAACTATAGAGAAAGTAATATGAACTAAACGAAAAGAAACACCAAGTGATGAGAAAGTGTTTAAAATGCCTTGGAAGCATTTATGCGCATGGTTTTTAATAATGATCAATTATAGAATTAAAGTGTGGAATATGACATCTTGGTTGTCACACCTCTAAGTAGAGACATGTCCCATAATGAAACCCTGAGACTCCTCTTTCAAGCTCCAGAATTTCATCACAAGGGAAAACAATCACAAAACAACACATCATTCCAAAATATATCAAGCATGCCAATAAAGTTTTTCGAATCATAATTCTCAAGCACTTACCAAGGAGATAAGAAACAATACTGAGATAATTATAACATGCAGTGAGTAACATATATATATATACATGACTACAGATATCCCAGTGGCATCAACAAGTAATGGTTAAAACAACACAATTAGTATTACTACAAAAAATGAGAAGAGGTATAGACTGCATACACAATGCCCGTAGGAGTTCGTCTAATAAGTCTCAAGCCACACTTGTGAGATCCGCAAAAGTTGTGCACCACACTGCCAACAAACACCGCTATCCCTGTCTAACCTCAGATGTGCTCGGACCTGCATTCATAAAATGATAAACGCTAAGTAAAACTCAGTGGTGCTAATTAAAATGAATGCAATAATTAATAATAATAAAGTATAGAGAATTTCAAAGTAATAATATAAAAAAATCATTATTATGTGAAAGCATATAATCACATGTCAATAATATTTATTTAATGTAGTCCATTATTCAAATCACAGTGTAAGCATATTTGAACGTACATAATTCCAGAATTCTCATCTCATCACTTCGTAGTAAGTGGATTCACCTCTGTTTTTCATTCATAGCATCATAAATAATTCACGTATTTTCATAACCAGAATACCCCATTTCAGTTTAAAATGAATGTATGCAAATATGAAATGAATTTATGAGAATACGATGTTTTGCACTCTCCCTTAATCAATCTGTTTACCTATTGCAACTCAATTCATTAATCACATCTCTAGTCATAACATTTTCTTGAATGCGACTGTACTCAACATTCAGTAATAATAATTAACATACGCGACTGGACTCAGCGTATAGGAAGCGACTGTACTCAACTTCCTTATAAATATCTCAATACATAATTCAATCTTAACATATAAAATAGTCTCACTTTTCCATCCTTATGATGCTATGTAATGATGTTATGAAATGCCAATGATTTATATGATATGATGCATTGGAATATTTAAGTGCATATAATAATGTTTCTCAGAGCATACGACTTAATAATTAACATGCAGTGCGTGTGTGATATTATCTCAGACTTATTTATTTTCAGTCGAGTATGGTAGCACTGACCTTCAAGGGCTTTCCCCTTATCTACGCGTCTAGGGGACACATGAATAGGCTCCTCAATAGATCCTGTAATTATATATATATATATATATATATATATATATATATTGACTTAGTAATATTCTCAAAAGTTCAATCATTTACTATTCATATAAATCATGCCAATCAATCATATCATACGTAACATAACAATTATTTCTCTAAATTCTTAATTAAAATTAGCGTAAATAAGAAGGTATCATTTATTGTCAATAAAAAATTTAATTGCGAAAATTAATTATGTAATATTTATTCTCGAAATATAAATCTCCTAATATAAGCTATGATAATATAACTTTATTTATTAAACAAATTATAGATATACTAATTTCATAAAATCAATGATTTACATAATTTACTTCAATTATAATTTAAAGTTTATTACAATACATATTAATCATAACTCAAGGGAGTAATAAATAATTTTAATTACTAAATTAAATAGTTATAGGAACATCTTACCAAATAAGTTTAAATTTAGTTACTAATTTTCAAATACTAATTTATACGCATGAAAAGTTCAAATAAAAATTCTTGTATAATTTATATAGGGAATTATTTAATATAGCATGGAAATAATAAATTCAGAATACTGAATCATATAATTCTCCTCATGGTCAAGCATAAATGTAGCTTAAATTAGGACTTAGTAATGTAGTATTTATTAATTTAATAAAATAGAAGATTACCATACAACAAAAGCAGCATTTTCTCAACAACAAGTGAAAAGGAAGGGACATCCAAAGAATACACACACAAACCAAAACACCACCCACATAATACACTACAAAAAATCCCACAAATGGCGATGGAACTTAGCTACGGAAATTATTCCGTAGCTAAATAAAGATGGCATAGCGACGGATGGAGACGAAAAAGATAAAATAGCGACGAAAAAAATGTCCATAGCTAAAACTGTCGTTATTTTACGACGGAAATATTTCTGTCACTATTGCCGTCTCCATATACTTCTAAACCTATTCCGTAGCGAACTCCAT
Organism: Dalechampia spathulata; assembly: GCA_948192965.1. Lineage (NCBI taxonomy): Eukaryota > Viridiplantae > Streptophyta > Magnoliopsida > Malpighiales > Euphorbiaceae > Dalechampia > Dalechampia spathulata. The sequence continues at coordinate 767 of CANYBF011682623.1, read as the reverse complement.
CACTATTTAGCTACGGAAAGTATTTCATAGCTAAATTCCGTAGCAATGTATAAATTATTAATTTGCATTTATAATTTTTCAATGTATATATATATATATATATATATATATATATATATATATAATTGTATATATAAGTTATAATGCATATAAATATAATTAGTATTAAAAATTATTAAAATTATATAAATAATTAAATAACTTATAATTTATATAGTTTTTTTATAATTACTAATATTACTCATGTAATGTTTGTAAAAATGTATTGTTTGTTTTGTAAATTAGAAAATAGAAATAAATTATTTTGTAAAATAATGATTTCAATAATTAAAATAAATATAAATTATATTTAGATATTTAAAAATATATATAGTCCCGTATATTATGAATATTAAGTGTAATAGTAATAAAGAATTAAAAATGCATCAAAACGGCGTCGTTTTGTATAGGGTAAAACGGCGTCGTTTTGATGGTGACTGTGATTTACCCGTGTATTCCAACTGAATCTTGATGGTGGCCTTGATTCTTACGCATTGGTCCCAGAGTTAATGCATTAGAATTTAAACTTAGTTAGCAGCAAGTTTCTAAATCTTAAGGTTAGTTACAAAAAGAAATTAATGATTCCCTAGCCTAAAACATATATAATGATGAAGCTGCAAGGTCCAAGGAGGTTTTTTGACAAGCGAAACAAAAGAATAATGATGATGGAGTAAAGGGAACCAATTGATCCAACGATGGTTCAATGAAGATGGAGGAAGCATATGAAC
>CANYBF011682326.1:0-15000 GCA_948192965.1 Dalechampia spathulata | reverse complement strand
AATCAACACTCCACTTAATTAAAGACATAATTAAGTGAATTTTTTAGGATTTAGAGACAAATCAACTCTAATTAGGATCTTAGACACGTTTGGGAAGCAAGATATTGAAGAAAAACCTACTATGGTGAGTGAAAATGCTACTTTTCCTCTGTTTTCTTCTTAGTTTTGCATAAATCTTTGATTTTTGGCTTGATTTCTTATGGATTGGCTTCAATCATGCTTGTTCATTGATTACTCATGCTGTTTTGTAATCAAAACTACATGTTTCTAGCTTCAATCTACCTAGATCCGAGCTGGATTTCGTATTTTTTACCAAAAACCTTCATTTTCCCTCTATTTCTCAGGCTATATACGCCACATATACACCTATGTGCACCATATCTAAGCTATATATGGCACACATAGGCCTATATGCTACGCATATAGGCCCCAAATTTTCTAAAAAATGCAATTTTCTCCTGTTTTCACTGACTTTTTGTGCCTGATCTGATGCATCTAGCAACATCAATGGCTTGTCCATGCTTTTGGTGTCTTAGATCTATAATAGATTATCAAGATCTAGTTAATTTTAATTTTAAAATTAATTACTCAAGTTAGAGGCTCATCTATGAGTCAAAAACACATTTTCTGCTTCCAATCTGCTTAGATCTGAGTTGGATCTTGAGTTTTTACCTAAAAACTCTATTTTTCTTCCATTTTCTCCGCTATATGTGCCACATATACACCTATGTATGCCACATATAGCCTACATGTGGTGCACATAGGCCTATATACTGCGCATATAGGTCCCTGATTTCATAGAAAATTGAATTTCACTTTCATTTTCGCTCGTTCTTCTTCAAATCTAACAATTCCAGTAACATTAATGGCTTTTGCATAGTCTTAATGTTCTGGATCTATCAAATATTCTCCAGATCTAATTGATTTTAGCCTTAAAATTGATTGTTCAAGTTGAATGTGCATTTACTTGATGGATTTATGATTCAGACGCTTGTTTGAGCTCAAAATGAGGTACTATCTTCATTAAAGTTGCTGTATTTTATATGTAGATCATTTTTATGCTAATAAATTTGATTTTCTTACAGATTTGCTCCTTACATGTGGCACACATCATGCTATGTGTGCAGCACATAGCCTATATGCTACACACATAACACTACATGCTACGCATATTCCCTATGTTTTTCACAAAAAATCACATTTTTCACTCATTTTCAAGCCCGATTGGATAATTCCAATAACATTTGATGTTTGGTAGTAACTCAAATGTATTGGATCTATCATAAATTAATCATATTTAATTAATTTTGGTCTCAAAATTAATTTTTATCAATTCAATGCTTATTTGACTCGTTAAAATGTGATTTTTGATAGGATTGGATTCAAATTGGTCGAGTTGCTATCTCCAATTGCTATTATATGATGTTAGCGATTCCTATTTGATTTTCCATGATCAATTAAAAATAATTTTGCTCAAAATTACTTTTATTTATTTAATTTTCATGATCCGGCTTGTGCTAATTTACTTGATTGTTGCCGTACAATTAATTGGACTTTGACTCTTGGTTCATGCTTTCATGTGGCATTGAATTAGTCAAATAAGTTCTAAATTCATTTGTTACTAATGAATTTATTTTTTATTTGCATCATTTATCACTCGTGCATTTTCGGCTCGTACTACCCTAGGAGGAAAATTACCCGAGGAGGAGGGGACATTACTTAACGTCCCAAAAATGTTGTATGTATGAAGATTTTTGTAATAGGATAGAATTATTTGTGGTTTTATAATAATTCCCCCTTTAAATCCCGTGTGTATCCCCTAATTCCTCAATTCCTTTCACCAACCTTTATAATTTCTTTTGTGGATGGTTTATTATATTTGCTAAAATATATATGCCATATCATGTCACATGCCACATCACACACTTCTATACTATGCCATAAATAATATCTCGTATGCCAATACAATATAAAATATGACAATACACTACAAAATATGCACAATTTGCCATGCTATATGCCAATATACGCCCATATACATGTCATCTCACATGCTATTTTGCCATGATGCCAAGCCATGACACATGCCATTATACCATGTCATGCTGTATGCCATGTCACATGCCATATCGTATGCCATGCCACATGCCATGTCGAATGCCAATTTACCCACACATCACTATGTTATGTCATGTATATGCCATGTCATTTTACTATGCCATAAATATTATGTCATGTCATGCATATGCCATGTCATTTTATTATGTCATCACTTCACATGTCATGCACATGCCATGTCATCCAAATGCCATATAGCATTATATGCCATTCTACGTGCAACCGTCCTACACCAAATCACATGTTGTGCTGTGTGCTTACATATATGCTCGTATGCTCACCTGCTTAGGATAATTAACTCCAACTATACTGGTAAAATTGATTTTGGAAACTCATAGAAATAGATCTTCATCACCCGAACCCAATCTCTGAAGGGTTTAACTGGCACTCATGCTATAGGTCGGTTGAACCATTTCAGAACCATCCGGTGGTGACTCCCTTGTGACTCTTTTGAGTTCGTATCATCGCTCAAGGTAACCCCTCGGGAAGTCCATACTTTCACTCCAAGTGTGGTTAAAATCACAAGCCTCGCTGTAGGAGGCAGCAGAAATTGGCGCTAACAATGGCGACTCCACTGAGGACATCACGGTAAAAGAGTGATGGCATCTAAGAGTTTTCATATCAATTTTCCCATCATAGTTTGATTAATTGTATGCATCACAACACCAATCCATGTCTGCACACACCACCCTGGTCTTGTGTTAAGCTGGTGATTATGGGTGAGTGAGTACCTTGGACTCCATTCGACTCCTTAGAAAAGTGAATCTGCCTTCACCACTAGCTATATTGTACTGATAACCGTTGATGATTCATGACGGATAGACACGAGGTATAGTCCTATATCAATGATTCCATTTGGTTGGATAGGTTGTGGATAATGTGACGGGAGACCTTAGCTTATTCTTATCGGACTAAAAGCCTATATAGTAGGCTTAGCAACATTCCAAACTAGGACCCTTATTGCATGCTATGTGGATCAATGTTCTATCATATTAGTGGATTTGCCTAAACCCAGCCTATTTTCCCCACCTCATATTGCTCTGCTAAGAGTTAGAATCCTTTCATGATTCTATATGGTTGCACAACCTCATGCCTATTCCATGGGCATTCTCTTATCATAATAATATGATCATGCCCATATTGCTCTGCTAAGAGTTAGAATCCTTTCATGATTCTGTGTGGTTGCACAACCTCATGCCTATTCCACTGGTATACTCTTATCATAACAATATGATCATGCTCGTATTACTCTACTAAGAATCAGAATTCTTTCATGATTCTGTATGGTTGCATAACCTCATGCCCATTCCATTGGCTTTCTCTTATCATAGTAATATGACTAAGTCAAAATGCTGTCGGGTTTTCATTGTAATCCCTCATATGATCGGGCAACGATCACCCTTTTTGCTTGCCTTATTGAGAGAATCGTGCCTCGAGTTCCCAGTGTAACTCCGGGCTAGTATCCCACCTAGGAGATATTGAACTAACCAATTCTTGTGGAGGTATAAGAGTGGCAGGGAGCGCTGCTGTATGCTATGTGTTCACTAACCATTTTTGTGTTTTCTGTCCAACACGTATAAATGCATACTCAAGCAATTTTCTCTAATAAATTCTCTGTTACAGCCATAATACTGGATGTTTCCTAGCATAAGCCATGCATACATCCTACATGCATCCAATGTATATGCATACTAATCAATCTTGTTTTGCAGCTATAACATTGCATGTTTCCTAACATAGGTCATGCACACATTCTCCATGTCATATCACGTGCATCACACGTAATATGATATGCATACTCATGCATCCATGCTGACTCTCTTTGTCATGTATAGACTATATCAGACTCTCAACATGGTAGAAATGTTGCATCATCATCTGACCCTCCTGCCTCGACACTAGATGAAGCCACGATTGCTGTAGTTCAAAAACTCATTGATTAATTAGTGGCTAAGCTAATGAATGATGATTTCAAGACCCTCATGTAATAGCATATCCGGGAGGCTCTCAGTCTTGGTGAATTCATCACCCCACTAGTTTCTATTAAGGAAAAGGGGAAAGGCATCAACCTGTATGATGTCAAGATTGATGATGATGTCTCACTTCATATACATGATGTGCAAAAATCTGAAACCACTGTCCTGAAGCAGAAGATAGACCAGCTATAGTATATCATGAAGACCAAAGGCATGGGGTCTGATCTTGACTTTGATGAGTTTTTTATCAGAGCTATCAAGTGGTTGCCTGCTAAGGTCAAGCTCCCAAATGTTCCCAAGTACAGTGGAGTTGGGGACCTAAAGAACCATCTGAAGACCTACATCATGATAATGAGCACTACAGACCTATCAGATGATCAGATAGTCTAAATTTTCTTCATCTCACTAGAGGGACCAGCGCTAGCATGGTATCAGTCTTAACAAGGTAACCATAGCCGAGTGGAAGCCTCTTTATACTACCTTCTGTAAATAATATAGATTCAAGTCCTAATTTGATATAACTCTAATGAATTTGGAAACCGTTAAGCAGAAAACCAATGAGTTCTTCATGGATTACTTTAGCAGATAGATGGACAAAGCCACATTGGTCAGACAGAAACCATCTAAGTCTGATATAATCAACAAGCTTATCATGGGGTCACTGCCACTCTACCAGGATAAGCTGAAGTAACAGAAATTCCACACTTTTGAGGATATCTACTTTGTTGGCCAACGGATAGAACAGACTGAGGGTAAGAAAAAGAAGCCTTCTTTCTTGAAACCTAAAACTATCACATACACTTAAACACAGCAAAAACCTCACTACATCAATGCCCTGCAAATACCAAACCCTATACTCCGAAACACTACTCCATCCCGAAGATTCTTGGATCTTGGAATGCCACTTTCCAAGGTTTTTGGGCATCTCCTCAAAGCCAAACTCATCAAACCACTCGAGCTAAATTTCAAAACACCGGCCCCAGCTTTGGTGGATACCAAAACCTACTGCCACTATCACCAGCATCACGGCTATAACACTGATGACTATCACTCTCTCAGACTGGTCATTCATAAGCTCATTGCCTAACCACCATAAACCCATTGCCTAACTACCATAAAGCTAATCATACATACATGTTTCAATCAGGGTTACCAGAATCCTTGGTTCTTAACTCCTTTTCTCCTTTTGGTAGTGAGGAGATTGCTCTGCTACTGCTATTACCTTTCGACTCAATTGTGGGTTCGATATTGGTGCCATTGACATATGGTATGACAGTTCGGAGGATAAGTTTGCAGTTACTCAGGATTCCTCCAAGCCTGAATCATCACAGGATTAGGCTTCCAAGAAAGGTAAGTCTGTTGAGACTTCCAAGGCAGCTAAGCCGAGGCCTAAACTATCCAAGTAGCAGAAAGGGTTAGGTACTAACAAGATGTCCTCTCGAGTCTGCAACATGACTCATAATGGTAAGGTGTTCACTCCTCCCAACCTTGGGAAGAATCCAGAAACTCTGAAGAAGCTCACTGAGGCTAGACCCGTAAGGGATGAAGCTGGTCCAAGCAATTTTCTAGCTCCACAACCAGCTAATCAGGTTACTCAGCCTGATAATATTGTCGTCAAATAGTTGAAGAAAACATAGGCCAATATCAGTATTTGGGACTTGGTGCTATCTTCTCAACAGCATCAACGGGTCATCATCAAAGCACTTTCTAGCATGGGAATTTCACCATCTGCCTCTACCTTCAGCATGAAGAGCCAGTTAGTAAATCGAGAATTGCCATCCAACATGATTACTTTCTCTGATGTAGATCTACCGGCTGAGGGTATTCATCACAATAAGGCACTCTTCATTAGGGTGCACATCATGAACTTCTCCACTCCCTATGTCATGGTGGATGATGGTTTCGGTATCAATTTTTACCCTCTTAAGGTGTTGCCCAAGCTCGGGGTTCAGCTTTCAGACCTGAAGCCATGCAAGACTATCATCAGGGCATATGATGAGTCTAAATAGGAGGTTACTGGTACCTTCACTGCCACTGTCACTGTCAGGTCAATCAAATTAGTGGTGGAGTTTATAGTTCTTGACATACCAATATCATTTTCTTTACTGTTGGGCTGACCATGGTTCCATCTCTTGGGAGGTGTGCTATCCACTTTACATCAAAATATCAAGTTTCCACATAATGAGGGTGTGGTTATTGTTGTAGCTGATAATGAGGTTGCTTTAGCCTGCATCAGGGAAGATGTCCCTCTTATGACTGGTTTTCAGATCAGTATTATTAGAGAGCCTGAATCATACTCGTACCAACCGAGTCCCGTTATGGAGAGGATGATGCAAATGATGAACTTTGTGCCTGGTAAAGGTTTACGCCGATATCAGCAAGGTCTGATAGAATTTGACATTCCTACAACTATGTGGGAAGATAGGTACTGCATTGGGTTTGATCCCTATACTTTGAACAAGACAAAGGAGTGCAAGAGGGTTATCTTCATTCAAGGAGAGATACAACATGACCATCCTTCTGGGTTGCTTAACTCGAATGACTTCTTTGATCAGCAGTTTACCATCTTTGGTGATGTCTATGACCTGTCAGCTTTGACAGTGCCTAAAAAGATTGCTGCCACTTCTTTCAGTATCAGCCTTGACAATGCTTTTCAGATTTTCAATGATATTGCTGATCTCACCACTGGTCACCTGGAGTCAGAAATCACTACAATCGCTACACTGGGGGCCAAGCTGCAAAGCTTGGATATAGAAGACCTACTGCTACCAAAGGTATATGAAGACATTGCTACTTTGGTGGATAGCACCTTTGAGGAGTTGCTATATGAGGACATTGATGTCCCAATTTCTGTTTTATTTGATGATGATGTAATTCCATCTAAATATAATGCAATGAAGAACAACTTTGCTTATGTTTGTGATGTGTATTCTAATGGCATTGTGCATGAACATGAACATTACATGAGCATTTTTGATATTAACATATCATGCATTGAAAATGTTAACATTAACACAGATGAAAAATCCTGTCTACTCCAGATTGCATTAGACTTGACCTCTGAAGAGAGAACAGAAATAATTAGCGCACTGAAAAAGCATTTAAAAGCCTTTACTCTAGGCTATGAAAACATGCTAGGTGTTGACAGATCCATTGGGGAACACAGAATTCTGACCAAGCCTGGTTTCAAGCTAGTTAAGCAAAAGCTATGATGCCTCCAACCAGAATGGGCTTAGAAGGTTAAAGAGGATGTTTAGAAGCAGTTGGATGCCAAATTCCTTGAAGTGGTTGACTATCCAGAATGGTTGGCCAATGTGGTGCTAGATCCCAAGAAAGACGGCAGGGTCAGAGTCTATGTAGACTACAGGAATCTGAACAAAGCATGTCCAAAGGATGATTTTCCTTTACCTCATATTGACATGCTAGTTGATAGTGCAGCCGCTAGCACTATGTATCCTTTCACTGATGGATTTTCTGGGTACAACCAGATTTTGATGGCTATTATAGATAAGGTGAAGACAACTTTCATTATAGAATGGAGGACCTATTACTACAAGGTCATGCCTTTTGGTTTGAAAAACGCAGGCGCTACCTATCAAAGAGCTGCAACAACCTTGTTGCATGATATAATCCCTGAGGAGGTTGAGGTTTATATGGATGATATGAAGGTGAAGTCTCCTACTAGGGAAGAACATCCAGCTGCTCTTGATAGATTTCTCACTCGAGTTGAGAAGTATGAACTTAGGTTGAATCCGAAGAAGTGCACATTTAGGGTGACTTCCAGCAAGCTATTGGGTTACATTATCAGTCAGAGGGGTATCAAAGTGGATCCTGACAAGACAAAGTTGATATGTGAGATGTGTCACATCCAGTTTTGACACCCTAGGAGTTTTGGTATTTTGTGTATGATTGCTCTGACGTATATGTGTATGTATACATATCTTGGTATGATTGCATGCGTATGTGCTTTGTATTCTGTGACTGTGTATGCATCGTGATGATGTGTTCTGCTGTGTATTTGCATGTATGCAAGGTGTGTGCATGTTTGTATGCATGTATTCCATGTGTTGGGTGTTTCAGGTGGCCGGGGAGTGTATTGGAGTGTGAGAAGAGGAGTTTGAAGTGTGGTCTAGGGCTCCTGGAGGCCGTACGGGCGTACCAGAGGATGGTCCGACTGTACGCATGCTCGCAAGAAATCAGGTTTATCTGGAGTGTGGTTGCCGTACGAGCATACTAAAGGATGGTACGACTATACCTCAACTCACAGGTTTTTGGTTTGTTAGGGTTTTTAGTTTGGTATTGGCGTACGGAGACTGGTACGGCCATACGCGACTTAAAACTACCTTTTTAACAGATAACATCATCCCTTTTTCTTATGTTCCTTCACCCTAAACCCTTCTAAACGTGCCAAAATCCTAAGAAAACACTAGAAGAGGGATTTCTAGGTAACAAGAAGGTGCTAGAGCATGGATTAGAGGCTAGAGCTTGATAGAGACGGGATTACGGGCTTGTGATAGTAGTTTTCTTTCTCCAGGTTTGTGCTAAATGTTTATTGTTTGTGCTATGGTTTGTGTTATATGCCTTGTGTCTGTTGCTTTGACTTGTATCCTTGCTTCCCAGCCTAGTAAGACCGTGAATTGATGCTTAGGGATTGAATTCCCTATGATTATGCTTGTTCATGCTTTTGATGCTTGTGATTGTGGTTATGGGTTCCGAGAAGGAACGTATGTGTGGTTCTCGGTTCCAAGAAGGAACGTGCCTTGTGATTATTAGATGTTTGGCTTGTCAGATTATTATATGATTTATTCATGCATTATAAATGATGGCATAGCATATCATTGTGAGGGAATGAATTAAGGGTGGCGATATGATAGTACGAGATGTACTGCGGTACGAGAGGTACCGGTATCTATCAATTAAGGGATGAGATGCTCCTACTGGTGTGAGAGGTATCCATATTAATTGATATGATATGGGAGTGAGATGCTCCCCGTAAAAGAGTGCGAGAGGCACCAAACCGAGGGCGAGTGCATAGTAGTGTTGATCATTCATGACTGTGTGGTTAGGCAGAGATTGCCAGTATTGCTTGTGCTACTGATGTTCGGGCTGTGTGCCGTATGATAGGCTATGTGCTGTATGCTTAGCTGTATGCTGTATGGATTGGTTGTGATGTGTATGACATGCCTAGTGTTCCTAGCACCACTGAGATTTATTCTCAGCGTTTATCATTTGATGAACGTAGGCCCGAGTTCAGAGGGTGAGCACCGGGATTAGAGGTACAACAGCTGGTTCATGCCTTGGACTTCTGGACGGACTCCTGCAACTTGTGTATTTATGCATATTCCTTTGTATTTATAGTACTTTGTATACTAAATGTATTGTATAAGAATCCATGTATATCTAGGGTTTTGTATTTATTTTTATATATATCTTTCTGTTATTGGATTTTTATACGAGCATTAGAGTTTAAAATCCCTTGTAGTATAATTATTGTTTTCTTGAGACGGGAAAGCGATGGTTATGCTACGAGATCATGTCGTCACACCTTGGGTCCTGGGTTGGGGGTGTGACAAGATGCCTATTCCTAAAATTGAGATCAAAGTCAGGGGATTCCTAGGACAGCTCCAGTATATTAGCAGATTCATCACCAAGCTCACTGCCATGTATGAGCCTATCTTCAAGGTTTTGAGGAAAAACCAACCTATGGTTTGGGATGAGAACTGCCATTTCACCTTTGAGAGGGTAAAGCACTATCTCTCTAACCTGTCGATCCTGCAACCACCTCGGTTGGGAAAACCACTATTGCTCTATCTAGCCTTAGAAGAGGAATCAGTGGGTGTTATGATGGCTCAGGAAAATGACGCCGGAGTCCAACATGCTATCTACTACTTGAGTAAGAAGGTGTTGCCAATAAAATGCAAGTACAACACTGTTGATAAACTATGCATGGCTATGGTTTGGGTTACCAAGAAGCTTAGACACTACTTCCAGTCATACCAAGTTCAGGCGATCTCCAAGGTCAACCCTATGAAGTACTTGTATGAAGCTCCTTCGCTAGTAGGGAAACTCTCCAGGTGGCTGATCCTGTTATCAGAGTTTGATATGTAGTACATCACTACCAAGGTGATCAAAGGTAGAGCAATTGCTGAATTCCTAGCATCCAGGCTGATGGATGACTCTGAGACTTTTGAGTTGGACTTCCCAAATGAGCACTTAGGGGCAGTTGATGTCCAGAAATGGCAATTGCACTTTGATGGCGTAGTCAATAGAAGAGGTGCAGGCATAAGAGTTATGTTAGTCACTCCTGAAGGTGAATCGATTATGCTTTTAAAGCGGCTGAGCTTTCCAGTTACCAACAATATGGTTGAGTATGAAGCATGTTTATTCAGGCTCGAATCATTGCTAATGATTGGTGCTCAAGATGTTGAGATATTTTATGATTCAATGCTTGTTATTCACCAATCCATGACTGAGTGGGATGTCAAAGAAGAGAGACTCAAGCCTTATGCTAAATACATGAAGCTCATGGTTTGTAACTTTAGCTCATGCCAATTCATTCACATGCCATGTGAAGAGAATCAGATGGCTAATGCTTTGGCCACACTGGCTTCAGTTTGTGAGTAACCGCAGAGTTAAGTTCAGCTTGTATTCATCGAGCAGTCAAGAATTCCTTGCTATGAAGGAGAACAGGTTATGGTGCTAGACCAACAAGATGAGATTCCATGGTATGCTGATATCATGAATTTCCTGAAGACAGGTGCTTATCCAGAAGAAGCCAATAAGACTGACAAGCTAATTATGCATAGATTAGCAGCTAACTTTACTTGGCATCAGGGTGTTCTCTATAGAAGAACAGTTGATGGTCTACAGCTTTGATGCATATCGGGGAAGGAGATCGAATCAGTCATGCAGACAGTACATACTAGTGTATGCGGATCCCGCATGAATGGATTCGCTCTTTATAAGAAAATCCTATGCCAAGGATATTTCTGGCTCACTATGGAGATAGACTACATACAGTTTGTATGGAGATGCCATAAATGCCAGATTCATGGAGATCTGAGTCACCTACCACTAGTCGAATTGCAGAATTTGACAACACCTTGGCCATTCTCAGCTTGAGGAATTGACATCATAAGTGAGACTTATGCTAACGCATCCAACTGGCATCAGTACATATTAGTGGCTATTGACTACTTCTCTAAGTGGGTGGAAGCAGAATCCTACAGTAAACTGGGAGCAAAGCAGGTCACAAAGTTCATAGAGAAAAATCTCGTATGCCGATATGGGATACCACATCACTTGGTGTCTGATAATGGAGTGCAATTCCAAGACCAGGTAGTTGACTTGCTAGAAAGATATGGGATTGAGCATAATCAATCTTCTCCATATCGCCCTCAAGCTAATGGGGCAGTTGAAGTGGCCAACAAGATGATCAAGCGGATATTGGCTAAGATAATGCAGACTTACAGAGATTGGCATTAGCAGTTGCCATTCATTTTATGGGGTACAGAACCACTGCAAGGAGTCCTACGGGTCCTACCCCCTACTCTCTGGTTTACAAGATAGAAGCCATATTACCAATCCAAGTGGATTTGAAGTCACTTCGTATCATTCTAGAATCTCGGTTGCCAGAAGTTAAGTGGAGAAGGGCCAGGTATGAAAAACTAGTTACTTTTGATGAGAAGCGGTTGAAGGCTCTCTATCATTTACAGCTTTATAAGAAGCACATGGCAAACGCATTCAACAAAAAGGTCAAACCTATTGCTATACAGGAAGGTGACATAGTTTTGAAGCAAGTAAGGCTAGCTATCTACAACCCCGTGGAGAATTCAGACCAAATTGGGAGGGCCCATTCTTAGTCAAAAAGATCTTATACAAAGGTGCTGTTCATATTTCAGACTTGGAAGGTAATGAATTCTTGGAACCCGTCAATCTTGACCGGCTGAAGAAGTATTTTATCTAGAGCAAGGGGCAAAAGAAAAGCAAAATGAAAATGAAAAGCCTGGTAAGCTGAGAACTTGCATAGGTAGTTCACGTAAAGGTTAAGGTAAAAAGAAAAATACTTGCTCGATGAGTTGAAAATCCACTTGGATAACTCATATAAAAGTTAGAGCTTTTAAAAACAAAAAGAGGGCGTCAAAATAGTTGATTAGAAAATCTCACGTGAGACTGGTCAACGACACGGGTTAAGTCTGATGCACATCAAAGAATCTCTATGTTGATTTTAACATTTTTCATGTAAATGTTTTAATCTCATTAATGCAAATAGAACGCTTGTTCATAAACTTAGCTATAAGTAATATAAATTTCAAACACAAAGCATTGTTTTTCTTTATTACATGCAATTGTATCGCTTAACAACTTCTTGCACTACAGGATTCAGGTATGGTGCAGTACCCACAACTTATACTCCTCATCTGTAGCAAATTTAGCTCCAAGAATTGCTACCAACATAACTCTATGATGAGGCTAGGTCCTCTCCACATGCTCCAAGAAGCGGGATACCAACCACCCTCCCTTAAACTCTGAATAGCCTGTCTGTAGCCGTACTAATGATAGAGTCTAATAAGACTGTAGTGCGTGCAACGCCTAAATCTTGTTAGTGGAATGCAGTCTATATAAGTGTTCACAGTCACATGTTGTATGCACTACCAAGGACAGGTCTACTTGATCTCACTCTCAAGCCTGATCCCCATCCACTGAATCCAGCCATGGAATGTTAGCAACCTTGCCTCATTGAAGGTGTAGCCTCTCTGTATGTAGCTATGAGGTAGGTATCTCTGTGGATCACCCGCTGGTGGTGCCAGAATCCCAAGCTTCTCTTGAAGCCAAATCTATAACAAAATAAAAAAAAAGCTTGCTGAGTTGAAAACCTTGCAAAAGGCTGCTCAAGCAAAAATTAAAGCAACCTGGGGTCTAAAAAAAAAAATATATCAATAGCTCGATAAGTCAAAAACCTTACAAAATGTAACTTATGCAAAAATTAGGGTAAAACGTAGCTTTTCTAAGTTGAAAACCTGGAGATTAAAATTCTTACTTGGAGCAGAAGTAGACTACCACTGAAGCACTCGGACTGTCCCTGCTTCACTCTGTCCAATCTGAGGATTGTCTCTGTAATAACAATAGGAAAAGGGGTCCGACCCGGCATCATTAGTCTATCAGAGGCTTGATCAGTAAATCTTCATGGCCAGATGGATCAACAAATAGGAATTATGCTAGCAATTCGAATCTTGCTATCCTCAACCATGAGGAAGTATCCACAGGTTTTTGGCTACATAGCTAAAAAATAGCAGTAAGGTTGATGTAACCCTCTGTAGTTAGAAGCAACCTTGCCTTAATTGGGCTAACATAAAAATCTCTAATCAGATAAAGGAATGCATCTCCAATGGGCACATGTACTGTTAACATCACTGTCATGTTACAAGTAACTCCGAGGATAACAACAAATTCCTAATACATTGAGCACAGCTCTACATGTTCGAACTGAAACACATGGGCCAATAGATCCCAGAATTGCACGGCAGCGTGCAAGAAAGCATTATTGATCAAGATTTGCTGAAGTGTCCTCAAATACTGGAGTCCAATCTCACATAGTCGGTTCCACTCATTGTTGTCCCACTGATGGGAAGGAGCATAGAAAGTAAACTGTGATTGCTAAGTCATTGTATATCTAGTTTTTGCATAGAAGAACAAAGAAATAGTCATTGTATATCTAGTTTTTGCATAGAGGAACAAAGAAATTATGTTCTTGGCAATTAAGCATAAAGCATGAGATATTTATAGTAGCAAGCAACTTTGGATTCCACTAATAAATCCAAAAGATACAAAGTTCAAGTCTTTAGCTGTTTTCAAAGTTGGTGCACCATAACCCTAGTGTACTAGGCCCATATGCCATATTGTAACACACCACCTTATTATTTTAATACAAAAACTATAGAGTTTTGATATCATGCATATGGGAATCCAACATCATGTCCCCTCTAAGCATCATCATCACCTGATTGATCCTCATCCGGACTTGGACTATCGGGAACCTTGAGGTTGTAATGCTCTAGACGCATTGTCAGCTGGGTGATCTCTCTGCCCATCTGCTCAGTCATCTGAGCATAGCGATCTCACTCCTCTTGCTCTAAATGCTTGCTCATCTATAAACATAAGCATATATGTCACACCCGGCCCATACCCAGGAGGACATGCTCCCGCAACACAGACAGCAGCCCCCAGAAGAAGGCCAGTGCCTGCACCGCCAGGGATACAACATGCGACGTCGTATGGGGACCCGTTCTAAGCCTAATGGTGGTTGTGTTACGGAAACAACGTGATGCACATACATAACCCGGGATCAATGAACATACACATAACACTATACATTACAGGCAATACCGTATTTCATTAAAATAAAACTTGTTAGACAATAAGTGCATATGTACAATACACCACCAAAAGCTATACAAATTATACATCACTACTGCCATACTAGCTACACAACCAAAAGAGGATCGGAGTAGCCACAGAAGTCCTGTACCAAGTGAGATCAGTCCGTCTCAACTGACGACCTCTAGTCCTTTCCCGAATGCTCACCCGTGGGCTCTGAACCTACGTTCATCAAATGATAAACGTTGAGATAAACTCAGTGGTGCTAGAAACACATATAAACAATCATATAACATAGAACAATTCATCATGAACATCATATGCAACGCAAATGCCACTGTTCCTATCATTCACCCTCATTCACTCTTGTTTTCCTGTATTGTGCACGTTCCTTTCGCACACGCTGGATCCCGATAGGTACCGGTACTCATCTCCCGTAGGAGGCTATTTATCTGTTGAGTGCCCTGCACTCTATATCCATCTCCCATCTCAGGAGAATATTTATATAATGATTCCCGAAGGAATCCCA
>CANYBF011681923.1:0-13303 GCA_948192965.1 Dalechampia spathulata | reverse complement strand
ATCATAATTAAAAATTCTAATTTCACTTTTCTAATATTACATTTTATCATATATTTTTACTAATACATTATTAATTTATAATTACTCACTTCCTAATAGTTAAAAATCATAATTTAACTCATGCTTACCTCATGCTTACATAATCATGCTTACATCATCATCATCAATTATGATATCATAATTGATCCTAATTTTAATTTTATTAACTTTTGTAAATATCTAATTTAGGTTAACACAAGTACCTTGAGCATAGTTAATTAATCAAATTAAGTGTTTTTAACACCGAAAACATCGATTTATTACCGTTTAGTGGTTTTGACAATTTCTAATTTCAATCTTAGAACTTAAAACTCTAACTTTATCATATATTTATCATTATAATCATAATTTCGTATCATATTCATACCAATAACATATAAAACAAGTCATATCATCAATTTATGAATGCATGCTCAATTCAGGATGTGACATAATCATTATATTATAATATTAATAATATTATTAAATAAACTTAATCATTATTAAATTATTATTATTTTAATTATAATAATAAAACGTTTTTTGTTTCCTCGGTAGGTTACAAACTCACTCACTAATCCAACACTGAGGAATTTATTTTTCATCCACACTAAACATGAAAATTTCAGAATTCTTTTCACAATATGGGAAACTGTCCATAATAATAATAAGGATCAACTCCTATATCAAGAAGATAGTTTCATATGATCGATTTAAAGGTGTACAGATACATTTTCTTGTTGATTGCATACATCACTTGAACCATAGTCTAGTTATACGTAATGGTTTACAAAAACTTTCTTTTTTCTTAACCTTCCAGTTCTGACTCCATTCTTTACCACTTTGGTCAATTTTCTACCTTCCTTTGGTCAATTTCATGGATTTTCTCTGTTATTTTAATTCAATGTAAGAACGCTGCTCTCCTTATTCTATGGATCGGTTTCCCGATTCATTATCCCCAAACCCAGTTCATGAGTTGAATTTCATTCACATATTCTGTTCTTTTAATGATTAATGACACCTGAATTGCTTAATCCCGAGCTGTTGTAGATTCTGATAACGGGTTTGAACTAAAAATTTTACCAGTTTGTGAGCTTCATCTTGACAGGACAAGTGAATTTAATCGTTGACTCTATTCTAATGGCTACGAGAAAACCTGGTTTGATTGCTTTGTTTGATGTTGACGACACCCTTACAGCTCCAAGAAAGGTATATTTCTTTTTTTCATCATTTTTGTTCTACTGATGCGCAATGCCCGGAAAAGAACTCCGATTTTACTGAATTAAATTTCAGGTAGCCACTTCAAAGATGCTAGAATTCATGCAGGAATTGCGTAAGGTATTTGTTGATTCTAGTGCAATTCTAGCAGTTTATTTCAATGATTGATTGCTCTTCTTTTGTTGGTTGGTGTTTCTTCGTCTATTACCATCAGAGGCTTGACATTGCAACAGTTTTGTTCAACTCCAGATTGTTACAATAGGAATAGTTGGTGGATCAAACCTCTCCAAGATTTCGGAACAGCTTGGCAAGACAGGTTAGCTAAATAATTAGCTATTTGTTTTATGCTTATGGGAGATTGTAATCAGGAGATATTAACTACTTCTATTCTCCGGATATGCAGTTATTAATGATTATGATTATGTATTTACTGAGAATGGTCTCGTGGCTCATAAAGAAGGGAAGCTTATTGACACACAGGTATATCTCATCTTCACAACCCAAGAAGCTTAAGCGTGGAATTGAAATTTGTTTCTTCAAAATTTGTTGAATGCAACGATTTGGGTCAATTCTAACCTTCTACTGTACAATTTTGTGCCTGTTAATTGACTAAAATCAACACATACCTTCTGCAATCTTATTGTGAAGAACGGAAACTGATTGATACCCAGATATTCATGGGTACTTAAGCTCAGAACCTGGCTTGATTTCTATGAATATTGGGAATTCAGTGAGTTGTTTGAATTTGACATTTCTAGTTGATGATTCATGATTCCCTGATGATTGATGTGCTTACTTATGCCAGAGCTTGAAGACATTTCTTGGAGAAGAAAAGCTCAAGGCAAGTTACTGAATATCTTCATTTATCTGCGTAAAAGAAAAGATGTTTCTTCTAAGAGGTCACTGTGGTGTTTGATGAGCTCTTGTTTTGGTCATTTGTTTCCCTGTGAATCAAATTGGTATCATCATGGAGGTTGTGGTTTGGTTAACAATTAGATACATACATTAATGGTTGGCATAGGAATGATTTTAAAATGCAAGTATGATACATCTGAATATTATGCAGGAATTCACAAACTTTACGCTTCATTATATTGCTGACTTGGATATTCCAATAAAAAGGTGAGAATATGGGAAGTCTGGAAGTTGAGTTGTGATGCATAAGCTAGTAAAGGAAAAATTGTTCAAGTCATTTCCTTTTTCAATATTAATGCAGGGGAACATTCATAGAGTTTCGGAATGGAATGATAAATGTATCGCCAATTGGGCGGAATTGCAGCCAAGAAGAAAGGGATGAATTTGACAAGTATGACAAGGTTATAAAATACATTGATTTGACTCACTACCATATATTTAGAATTCATTTTTTTTTCATACACTGCTGGTTTATTATATGCTAAAATACAATTAGCATTTGATTTCAGGTTCATAAGATTCGACAGAAAATGATTTCTGTGCTACGTGAGAAATTTGCTCACCTTAACCTGACATTCTCAGTAGGAGGACAGATAAGCTTTGATGTAACTATCTAATATATGTTATTCGAATTGGTTATATGGAGGGAAGAGTGCAATCATGTTGATTGGCACTTTTGACAGGTTTTCCCTCAAGGATGGGATAAAACATATTGCTTGAGATACCTTGAAGCGTTCGATGAAATCCATTTCTTTGGTGACAAAACTTACAAGGTTATTCTCTTATTCGCTGCTCATCTCTTACTACTGCCTGGTTATTTTCTTATCCATCAGTCTCAGGACATCTGGTGATGATCTCACGCTTTATGTCTGTGCTACTCGTTATCAATGTCATGTGCACATCAATTATGACACACTTCATGGAATCTGACATAGAAAGTTTATAAATCTGGTCACAACCATTTACAGCTCTTATCTTTAGCATTCGGTGAAAATGCAATGGTAATAATTTCACTAACAGGTGTTGCATTCTCATGAGTTGAAATTCACGCTTGGTCCATATCCTGGATGTCTTTTGGTTATGCTATCATCAGTTCTAGATTATCAAATTTATCTTTTGCTCTTATGGTATATTACTTTTTTGAATTCATTAATCATCTTGCGATTCATCTTACCAGGGAGGAAATGATTATGAAATTTATGAATCAGAGCGAACGGTGGGCCACACAGGTCAGCAAATACCTTGTCATTGGCATAATATCTCAATTGTTCTTTCATAGGATATCATCCAAAAGAAATGAACCAAGTGAATCAAGTTAAAACTAGTGAAAGTGCTAAAGATCGACTGAAATCATGTTAAAGAATACAACTTAGAACTGATACTAGAAATGACCTCTCTTGGGTCTCCTGATGTGTACTTGGACTTGCTTGCCGATAGGTGGATTAGTTATTGTTTTACTTGGGGAATCAACTGTCCTATGTTAGGCAGTTTAAAACTATAAGATAGAAGAATAAAACACCGAATCAAAACACTAAACACCGGTTAAAACATTGTTACCGAACACAATCTTTATCCTCATAAAGTTCAAGAGTTTGAGGTTTCATATCTCATATTATTTTGCTGCTTGCCCATTACTGCACTGCAATTTTGATATGTCCTGGAGTCAATCACATTCATTACATCAAAAATAATAATTTGTATCACCAGAAAACATTAAAATTTCATGTAATTGTCATGCACAAGCGATTTACTTGGAAGGTTTTTGTATGGCAACTCTCTCTTTCAGTGATCAACCCTGATGATACAATGGAGCAATGCAAAGCTCTTTTCCTTACGGAGCGCTGAGCCTATGGCTGTTGGTCATTTTTTTCACAGTATTCCATTTGTATGCTACACTCCTGGCAGACTTTTCCTGTAATTGGTATGAACAATCACACTAGATGAATAGATATCCATTTAGGACTTGGAATGCAATTTACTTTGGGTGCAACTTACAAATTCTGCGTAGAAAGGGACGAAGATACACCAAAATCTAAGTTGCATTTGTGTCACGGGTTCTTGCTAGTTGTTCAATTATTTTCTTGACACTGGAATGCATGGATTGTGTTATTGCTTAATCCTCAGAATTGTCACATTTATTTTAAAATAGATTTATAGCCATTCTTTGCATCGGAAAAGAAACTTAAAATTTATATAAAACTAAATAAACCACAATAAAATATTCTAACTTTTTAAAATATTATTCATGTTGGTTGCTTTGTATTACATTGATTTGAACGATAGTATAATGTTTTGTACTTATTCTAGGCACAGTCTATGACAAGCTCCTCAAACTTGCTTATTTCTTTGCATTGTTCCCTTCTTCGCATGTTCATTACATGCACATAACTTATGTTTTAGATGAAGCTCTAATCTTTAGTTATACAAGTTCTCGAATCCCTTTTGATGCGATAGAAAAAATCTCTAACAATAAAAGTAAAAGTACAAGCAAATGAGAATGAATGTGCAGAATAGATGATAGATTTTAAAATCTAATAAAATAACGTATTTATATGTTCTAAAATCTAAAATGAGTTTTAATCTTAATTCTTGGATTAAATGATCTTGATTTAGACAAGAAAAATCATAAAATATAATTTGACTCGAGTTACTTTCTCAAATAAAAACTACATGATCATATTTTCATGTACTCACTTATTTTTGACATATCTTATATTATAAAAGTTTGATTTACATCATTTTTGATACATCACAAAGCTTAAAAGAATCTAGTAATTTTGCAAGAGCCAAATCCTTCATTTTATGTATGAAGAAATGCTAATAGATTTCATTGTTCCATTAATTAACCATTTTTGCAACTTAGATTTTGGTGTAACATTAATTTTAAAGAAAAATAAAACCAACAAAAGGATGTTCATATAAGTTTATATGCCACCAAACAAGTTGTATGTATTTAACTTTTCATTTTAAATCTTATAAAAATCTAACTTATAAATTGATTTGATCAAATATTTTATTGTATTGTTATTTCTTTTAAATGTTAAATTCACTCTTTTACAAAATTCATCATCTATTTAGATATATTAATTTATTAATTTATTTTAGAAGATTTAAAATATTATATAAATTACATAAAATTATAAAATTTAATTAATTTATGATGATTATGAGCTTTTTATAAATATTAAATATTATTATTTTTTAACATACTTTTCTGAATTATATTTCACAAAGTTAACAAAATATTATATACAATTTATTTATTATACAAAATTATATACATATGATTTATTATATAATAATGTAGTTAATACCCTTATTAGTTATTTAAATGATAATTTTACTTATAAGTCATTTTTTATCAAATATTTTAAAGGACCTAGTTAAGTTAACTTAAATATATTTTTAAATATAATATTTAAAATTTTTATTTTTAATACATATATATATATAAATATAATATTATATAAAATAAAATTATAAGTAATAAAACTAGATATAGTTTTGATTTTATAATTTGAGGTAGTTTGAGTTTGAATTTGATTTGAATATTAACTAATCTATACATCCAATCTAAACACAAAAATAAAAATCAGTTGGATTTGGTTTTAAACTAAAAAATCTCATATTTATTTAATTCAATGCTTCAGATACTAAAATCTTTAATATCTATATTTAATTTTTCTTTTTTTTTATTAAAAAACTATAATTTGGAAATATTAATAAATTAATGAAAAATATAATTTTCTACCCTGTGGTTTAAATATATAGTTATGAGTTAATTTTCGATACAAATAGATATCTTGTACTTTAAAATGTTAGTAATTTAATGAAATTGTTGTCCACTTTCATTGTAAGAGTGTTTGATACGATAAAAATAGTTATTTGAAATGTAATGACATTATTTTAAGTCTATTAATATAATTAAAAAAGACTAAGAAGAAGAAAATAAATAAAATAATAAAATTTGAAAATAAAAAAACCAATTTAAATTAAAGAAACAAGACTATATCTTGAAGAAATTAAATTTAGAATGAAAACAACCATTTTAGAAACAAAATATCTATTTCAATATTGAAAGCTACAAAATTCAATCATGAAAACTTAAATAAAAAATTCTAACCTTAAATTTCTATTTGAAATCATCAAAAAGTACAGAATAGGGATATCATCATCCTCATACATAATCTCGTCAAAAGTACTATCTACTAAAGTGATGATGTCCTTGTTGACTTTCTAAAGAAGTAGATCCTTCATATCTAAACTTTGTAGCTTGGACTCCAACACAGTAATTGTAATGGGTTCCGGCTCAAGGCGATCGATAGTGACATTAACAACGTCATCGAAGATCTAGAAGTCATCATCAAGACTATTGGTAGAAGAAGTGGTAGCGACTTTCTTGGATGCTGTCAATGCTGACAAGTCACAAATATCATCAAAGATGGCGAACTGGTGATCAAAGAAGTCATATGAGTTAGGCAACTCAAGAGTATGATCATATTACATCTCTTCTTGGACAAAGGCAATCGTCTTACAATCTTCCAGCTTATCTAAAGTATAGGGATAAAACCCAATTCAATATTTCTCCTTCTACATGGTTGTAGGGATATTGAACTCTATTAAACCCTGTTGGCACCAACCCAAACCCTTGCCAGGAATAAAGTTCATGTTGTGTAGCATCTTCTCCATAGCAGGACTCAGTTAATATGGGTATGACTTAGGTTCTTTAATAGCGGCAATCTAAAAACCAATCATGAGAGGGACATCCTCTCTAATGCAGGCTAGGGCAACCTCATCATCACCTGCAATAGTAACCATACCCTCGTCTTGTGAAAACTTAATCTTTTACTGTAAGATGGATGAAACACCTCTTAGCGAATGGAACCACAGCCGGCCTAACAGAAAAGCAAATGACATTAAGATATCAAGAACTGTGAACTCTACTATTGACTCGATTAGCCCAACAGCCACAGTGGCAGTGAAGGTACCAATAACCTCCCATTTAGACTTATCATATACCCTAATGATAGTCTTAGATGGCTTCAAGTCTAAAATTTGAATCCTAAGCTTAGGAAACACCTTAAGCAGATAAGCATTGATGCCAAAACCGTCATCCATTATAACATAGGGAGTGAAGAAGTTCATGATGTGCATCCTGATGAAGAGTGCCTTATTATGTCAAATACCCTCGGCTGGTAAATTTACATAAAAAAAGTAATCATGCTGGATTACAATTTCGATTCATTAACTGACTCTTTTATACTAAAGGCAAAGGCTAATGGAGAAATCCTTATGCTAGAGAGTGCCTCGATGACGATCCATCGATGTTGTTGGGTAGATAGCATCAAGTCCCAGATACTAATGTTAGTCTATGTCTTCTTTAATTACTTGATGACTACATTCTCAAGTTGAGCAATCTCTTTACTTTTATCAGCAGCACTACTCGGACCAGCCTTATCCATAGTGGCTCTAACCTTTCCCAGCTTCTTCAAAACATCTAACATCTTCCCAAGGTTAGGAGGAGTGAACACCTTACCACTTTGAGTCACGTTACAGACTCAAAAGGATATCTTATTAGTATCCAACCCCTTTTGCTATTTAAGAGCCTTAAATACTGACTTGGCGACTTTAAGAGTTCTAACTTACTCATTTTTCTTGGATTTTTGAACCTCTGCCAATTTATACTTAGAGGAACTCTGAGTAGCTAGTTTTTTTAACCTTAAAAAGTGACATCCTAAGATTCAAGTACCTTTAGGATTGGGTAGTGTTTTGGAGTATGAGATTTAGTGTTTGTAAGGTGTTAATGTAGTAGGCTTTGTGCTGTACTTAGGTGTATGTGGTGGTTTTAGGTTTGAGGAAGGAAGGCTCCTTCTTCTTCAGCTCTTCGATTTACTTGATCCTTTAGCCAACAGAATGGATATTGTTAAAGGTATAGAAATTTTATTGATCATGTCTGATTCATATGGCTTCTATCTGACCAGTGCAGCCTTATCCAACCATTGGCTAAAGTAGTCCATGAAAGACTAATTAGCTTTATACTTCACCATATCCAAATCTAGCAGAGTGATATCAAAATGGAACTTAAACCCATACTGCTTATAAAAAAGTAGTGCATAGAGAATTTCACCTAATCGTTGAGACTATGATACTAGGCCAACACTGGTCCCTCCAGTGAGATAAAGAAGAGTCAGACTATCTGCTCATCCAACAAGTCTATCGTGCTTATCATCATAGTGTAAGTCTTCAGATGATTCTTTGGATCCCTAACCCCGCTATACTTGGGAACATCCGGGAGCTTAAACTTAGTAAGTAGCCCCTTAATAGCTTTAATTGAGGACTCATCAAAATCCAAATTAGACCCTATCCTCTTGGTCTTCATGATAGACTACAGTTGTTCTATCTTCTATTCTAGGATAGAAGTCTCAGAATTGTGAACATCCTGTATATGAAGTGAGACCTCATCATCTGTCTTGGCATCATATAGATTGATTGCTTTCCATTTATCCTTTACATAAGCTAGTGAGGTGATAAAGTCTCTAAGACCGAGAGCTTCCCTAATTTGCTATTGTAGGAGATGCTTAAAGTCATTGGATAAGAGCTTGGCCATAAACTAATCAATGAGCTGCTGAATAATGGCAAGCAAGGCATTATCAAGTACAGAGCATAAAGTGTCTGATGGAGATACAATATTCTTAGTAAGCTATGAGTTTGACGTGGTCTGCATATGATAGAGAGAGTTAGCATGAATGCATGTACATGTGTATATGATTGCATGTGATGCACGTGATGCGAAATATAGGATGTATGCATGACTTATGCTAGGAAACATCTAGCATTATGGCTATAAAAGAAATTTGTTAGTGAAAATCATGCATGAGCATGCATGTATGCATCTTGAATAGAAAACACAAAAAGGTTAGTGAACACATAGCACATAATAACACTCCTTGCTACCCTTGAACCTCCATAAAGATTGGTTTATCTAAAATCTCCTAGGTGGGATACTAACCCAGAGTTACAGTGGGAACTCAAGGTGCAATACTCTCAGCATATGAGGCAAATAAAAGGATGATCATTGCTCAATCATTTAAGGGATTATGGTAAAAATCTAATAGTATTTTGGCATGGTCATATTGCTATGATAAGATAATACCAATGGAATAGGCATGTGATTATGCAATCGATATAGAATCATGAGAGGATTTTCACTCTTAGTAGAGCAAGATGGCATGATTATATTGCTATGATAAGAGAATGTCAATGGAATAGACATGAGGTTATGCCACTAACATAAAATCATGAGAGGATTTTGACTCTTAGTAGAGCAATACAAGATGAGAAAATAGTTCAGATTTAGGTAAATTGACTACTATGATAAGGCATAGATCCATATAGTATGCAAAAATAGGGTCTTAGTTTTGGAATGTTATTATGGTTAGCCACATAGGCTTTAGTTTGATAAAAACAGGCTAAGGTCCCCCACCATATTATCAATAACCTATCTAAATGAATAGAATCATCGATATAAGACTATACCTAACATCTATTTGTTCAAGGAATCATCAATGGTCCTCAATACAAGGCAGCAAGTGATGAAGGAAGGCTTAATTTCTCGAGGAGTTGAATGGATTCCAAGGTACTCACTCACCCACAATCATCGGTTTGACATGGGATAAATGGTGGTGTGCAGACGCAAACTATGTATATGATATGCAATATAACCAACCTGACTAAAATGGAAAAATTGATATGAAACTCTAAGATTTCAATGCCACAACTCTTTCACCATAGGTCCTTAGTGGAGTCACCATTGTAGGCGGGCTTTCACCTTGACCAAGAGCGAGGCTTATAACACACAGAACGGGGGCCTACTTAGAGTGAAAGTGTAGTCTTCTTGAGGGGCTACCTTAAGGAATAAGGTGGACTCAAAAGAGTCATAAGATGGAGTCACTACCAGATGGTTCTAAATTTAGTTCAATGAACCCATAACATGAGTGCTAAGTCAAACCCTTCAGAGATAGGTTCGAATAGTGAATGTCTATTCCCTCAAAGTTTTAAGTTTGATTTTACCATTTAATCGAGTTAATCATTCTAGGCAGGCAAGTATTCATGAGCATGAAATAAGCACATAACACAATATAGCATGATAACAATCATAACATATATAACATGGTAAATATGATATGGTAATCATGGTATGGCATCATGATATAGTAATCATGATGAATGAAACATGGCATATGCATGACATATGAGAAATCACATGGCATAAGCATAACATGTTAGAGATGACATGGAATAGGCATGACATTTGAAAGATGACATGACATAGGCATGACATTTGAAAGATGACATGACATAAGCATGACATGTGAAAGATGACATGACATAGGCATGATATATAAAATATGACATGACATAGGCATTATCACGTCCACACACTTAGCATATTTTGATGCATTAATCATATATACGATGAAATATATTAAGCATGCTTCTATATAGAAATGAATGTTTAATAATGATAGAGTATGGAAAGTTGATGAAAGAAAAGTATTTTCTAAGTATATGTTATATAGGAAGTGTTTAATGTGCTTAAATGAGGCTATTGGAAAATGCCTCTTATGCTGCATAAGGTGTTGCTTGCGATGAATGCTTGATGAATTTTTAGTGAATATGTTTCTATGTATATTTAAATAAGGGTATACATGCATATTATGGCTTGGTATATTTATTGAATATTAATTTGTACCTATAGTATAAATTAGTGATTTATTGGAATGTTGCATGGATAATTTTGGATTATTGCATAATTAAATACAATGGAATTATGGTTTAAATGTCTAATGTGTAAGTATATTATATGTATGTATATATATAAGTATGTATACATATTAGTATGGAATGTTGAGGCTAGGTGGCGGCTTTTGATTGGTGAAGGGGGGAATGAAGAAAAGTCAAAGAAGTAGGCTTAAAATTGTATTTTCTTCCTTTCTTACAGGTTCCTACTTCCAAAACACTTTAGGTAGCAGAAACTTTCTTCTTCTTTCTCTTTTCTTAAGATTGGAAATCAAAATCCTCAAGCATTGATGATTCAAGGTAAGTAAAACATGAACTAA
Organism: Dalechampia spathulata; assembly: GCA_948192965.1. NCBI lineage: Eukaryota > Viridiplantae > Streptophyta > Magnoliopsida > Malpighiales > Euphorbiaceae > Dalechampia > Dalechampia spathulata. The sequence continues at coordinate 2,033 of CANYBF011681923.1, read as the reverse complement.
ATTAATTACTGCCCTCTTTTCACTTCTTATGCATGCTTCTCCTATTTGATTGTTTTTCTTGTGATTATTTTACGGACAACCATGGTTGGTTATATGATAATGTGATTTCTTGATTGTATGATGTTATACGTGAATTTGATGGTGAATGGTTGGATAGAAGCCTAATTGATTTGCTTTTAGTGGTGGAGGTTATGGTTTGATGTTGTTTGGCTTGTGGGTTTTTTTATGTTGTTTTGGTTATTGTTCTAAGTTAGAAAGTGTACTGTTCATGATTTTTGGAATGAAATTTTGATGGTATGGTGTCTTGTATGTGATTTGGTGATTGAATGATATGGTTTAAAGGTGTTAAAGTGGTGTTTTGCATGAAGTTCCACTTAGAACTCTTAATTGGCAACATTCTTTTTATGCCTTTATGGGTATATGAGCATGTGGTTGCCTAAATTATCATATAGAATGCTTGATTTAATTTTTAAGACATTGTATGTATGTTTGGAGGTCAATTCATGATAGTTTGAAGCATGAAAATGCCAAGTTACTAGTTAGAGGATAACATTTAGGCTTATATTACTATAAAACTTGTACTTTAAGGTAAAGCTTGTGTATGAATTAAAGATTACTTAAAATGATTTAGTATGAATGTGTAACATGTATAATGATGTCTTATGTGTTTAGGTTGGAAATGACACATAAGGTTTTGGTCATGTTTGAAGAGTTTGTGCATGGGAGTGTATGGTAGAAGCTTGTTGGTGATTTAGTGCATGTATGTGTATAACTTTGAACATATTGAGAGTTATGTATATCGTTTTGTAAAACTACATCTTTTGGTTATATTTCCATCATAAGAAATGAGATTTATGCATTAGTTGTGATTTTAGGAGTTGTTTATGATGGGGTAAAAAATTGCATAAGTTTAATGTATAATGAATAGTATTTTATGCATGATAGGGGCATAATTGTAGGCTTACGGCAATTGGCTTTTGACTATCTTAATATTTAACTTTTGAGGCATATAATATATGGTTGAAAAGATATTTGAGTCTAGTTTTTAATGGTATAAGACTTTTTTTATTCTAATATTATTTGATTAGCTTAAAAATTCACATAAAGAAAATTATTCCTATAGGCAGTATATTTATATGCCTAATATGATGACTTGTTTTAAATATTTATGTTGCCTACCTTAATAAATGAGTTTTTAAATGTATAATATACCATTAAAAATATTTTTAAGTCTAGTTTTTAATGTTATAATGATTTTTCTATTTTATGGTGATTTACTAGACCAAAACTTACACACAAGATGAACTGTTTCTTTTGGCCGAATGAGTAGGTGCAATGCAATGACCTATTTTAATTGCTTGTGTTGAGTACCTTAACAATTGAATTTTTGGAATATAAAATATCGTTGGAAATCTCTTTAAACTTATTTTTTTATTGGTATAAGATTTGTTCTATTCTAAAATCATTTACTTGGTTAAAAGGCTTGTACAAGGTGACTAATATACATAGGAAGCAAAAAAGCTATAAGGATAAAATGACTTTTATTTTAAGCATTAATTTGGTTATCTTATGAATTGATTTATATACATGAGTGAATGATTAAACACACCTATTTAAAGGAAAAATAACTATATATATATATATATATATATATGTAAGATATAAATTTAAGATGTCACGTTATGGAAATGATATGTGATAAATTATATAATTGAATGAAATGCAATTATGACAATGTATAATGATGAGGATTAATATTTATGATCAATTTCTTATTTAAAAGTGAATATTTTATAAATGATATGGGTGGTATAAAAGACAATTGGCAAATGCCACCAAGGAATTTAGATAAAGGAAAAGTGATAGCAGGTTTGTGCTAAGTCCCTCGACAACTGAAGCAGGGATTTTGGGTTGTGATAAAAATAATAATTGCTACAGAAATAAATCCCTTAGTCTCTATGGACTTAGTATAGAGTGAGAAGGGTATCGAACTCAGGGAAATAGGGCATAAAATTCATTTCTTCCTATGAAAC
>CANYBF011681922.1:0-41506 GCA_948192965.1 Dalechampia spathulata | reverse complement strand
AATATACCATTTTTATTATTAAAATTAATTATTCAATACTAATAATAAAATTAATCATTACAAAATTATTAATCACTAAAATTAATATTATTAATTTAATTAAATATTAATTTATCATTACACAATCATTACTTATTTAATTATAATAATAAAATATTAATTATATATATTTTTGTTTTAATTATAATAATAAAATATTTATTATATATATTTTTGTAATGATTTGCATTGGGAGGCCAACATGGCCGCTGGTTATACCAGCGGCCAACCTTCAAACTTTGCCACATCTTCTCCCACATTACCACGTCTTCTGCCACTCACCCAGCCACTTACCCAGCCAATGCCACGTCCCTTGGCCGCTGGTCAAACCGGCGGCCAACCTCTAATTCACACCAAATTCAGAATATTATTGGAAAAGACACCAAATGTATAATATTTTTATTTTTTTACACCAAACACAGAAAAAGCCCATTATCTGGCGGTGCAATGTTGGGTATTTATAGGGCTTGCAGATGATACACGAACAGATATAAAGAAATATAAATACAAGTAAATATGGAAAATACACACACAACATCCTCACTCGTTTGTGGGGTTTGAAAAAGTCAAAAAGTATATTTTTTTTTTTAATGCGTTGAAAGTTTATGTCAATGTCAAAGAGAGCTGAGATACGAAGAAATCAACTTTCGTTTTAAAACTAATACCAAAATGGGATCCCATTTTTTAGTATATAAATCATTCTCAAAGATTAAATTAGGAAAGAAAGAGAAGACAATTGAAATAAACATAAGGAAGGAGGGAGAGGTTTGCGTGCTTGCTGCTTTCTCCATTGCTGTTCCGCCCGTCTAATTACCCGCTTGTCCTTTTATTCAAACCTTTATTTTCAATAATAATTAATGTCTTGTATATTGCTCAAGAATAATTAATGTATTATAATAATAATTATAATCAAAATAATTAATAATTATCAAATTAATACTTTAATACAAATATGAATATAATCTTTTAAATTAAATACATTGATTTTAAATTTATTACACCAAAACAATACAAAATAAAGTTCTTAGCCTAACAAGTACAAGAAGCTCAATTTGTGGGAGAAGAAAGAAGAATTCATAGACAATAACATCTCAATCAACTCTATTGAGAGTTGGAGTTTACAAGATAGACGTGTTGAACAAAGGAGAAGGATAAATTTTTGAACGAAGACATCCCTTCCATGATTTTCGATGTTCATAAGTTGTAACGTGCGCATATTTATATATATATATATATATATATATATATATATATATATATATACATATACACTCATCACATGTATATTTTTCTTGGAATGAATGTGTATAATATGATTAAAGGGGAAAAGGTCAAGTTGTCAGCCATCTGATCTATAAAATTGACTTAAATTTCATAAATGCAAACACTATTAAGTTGAGATTATAAAAACTAGAATACAGTGATCATGTCCTAACAACATGAATTTGTAGCACGTTCTCGTACATTACTACAACTAGTTTTTGCCTTTTGAAAATGAGCATTGATGCATGGCGATGATTCTACGAACGTACTTTCATTGTTAATGAAGTCAAGTCTTCCATAGGGAAAACCTAAAAGGCATCTCCTTGGAAGTTCGTCCTCCATGCCCTTTATCAATCATCTTCACGTTTCCCTGGTCAACATGTAAGCCTTCTAATACTGCATTCCTTTCATATTTGATAGAATTCATATATGCATCCGTATATATAGGAATTTTTCTTTTAATTATTAATCATTAAAAAATTGCCAATCTCAATAAATAGCATAAACTTCAATTGTATTTGATTTTATAGCCACAGGCGTTGTTGGGTTTTTATGTAATTTTTTTCACTTTATTTTGATTTATTTTTGAAGTTTTAGAGATGAATTATACACTTCTGGGTAGTTCGGATTAGATACCAATCTGCAGCCCACAATATTTGACCAATTACACCTTTCTTCAGAGCCTTTCCTCAGTCAACTCGTTGCCTCTCTCTCATGGAACTGGCCGACTGACTTTGCCCAGATCCGATCGAAATATCTTTATCCACTCAAACTCCGATTTCATGGATCAAAAAGTACGAATTCAATTATTAAATTAAACTCTTTTTTTTTTTTTGTATTCTTTGATTCTTGCATGGAGATCTCATTATTACAACTTAAACTTGTTTAAAAACTAATTTTAAGTTTTTGAAAATTCATCGAAAAATCAAGTAATATACCAAATAAATATTTAGAAATATTACCATATGTACATACATGAATTTATAAATAAGAAAAAATGTAATTTAATTTAATTCAAAAAATAAATTTTAATTAAACAGGGAAATAATGTAGCAAGATAATAAAAGTGTCTAAATGGGACCTGTTGAAAATGATATTTAATAGGGTCGTTGTCCATGCAAACGAAGAGCCAAGACAAATTTTATATATATTATTTTGTCTTATAACCAAATTCATTCAGGGGACAGAAAGGAAGGAAAGAAGGCAACCACATGGGCCCATTTCTCGAGCCCACCATTTCCCCAATCAGAAGCCCATTTTCTTTGCTGGCTCATGTGCCCGCCCACCTACCTCCCTTACCCTTTCCATTTTACTCCAATAATATTAATTATAATAATACTACTACCTTGATTGAAACAAAAATTAAAAATATTATTTAATATTTAATATTTAATATTTAATATTTAATATTTTTTCTAAAATCTTCGTATATTACCTTAAATAACCTTGAGTTTTTCTTCCTCCGATGGCCTTCGCTGTCATCAATATTGATTATAATGTACACACACCCCGCATCTCAGCCACACCAACAGAGCAGTCACTGGAGCACATGGCAAATCCAAAAGCCATCGACCCCCGGAATCACCCATCAAGACGATAAGGAAAAAGTGAAAAAGAGAAGGATGCATGGTGGGATGCTAATTCAACTGATGGGATCGATACAAATTTCATTTTAACATCTAGCAGGATGATGCGTTTCTGTCCTGCTACGGTGGGTTTCTTGCCAGACTTGCATTGCGATTGGAAAAATTCCACGGCAAAGTAGATGCCATTTGTCAGAGAAGTCCGTAGAACGTTTTGTCCTTTAACTGCATAATTTAGTTTCTGAGAATCGCCATATGCCAATGGCTTTACCTTATGTTTTGATTGCATCTTTTTGTTTTTTTTTTTTAATTTCTTACTATTTTTTCAATTTTAATATTTTAATAAATACTTCACATTTTTCTGTATTTTCATACAAACCCTTATCGTTATTTTTGTTTTTTCAAGAGTATCATCCTGGCCTAAGATCACAGAGCAGTGACCAAAGATCTCCGGACAAAATATTTACTGGATTCTAGAAAAAGTAGAGTGGCTTTTATGTGTCGTATTGTACCATGGTTGTTGTTCTTCAGGTTCTTTTTCATTTATTTATTTATTTATTTATTTATATATTTTAACTCCAACCATTTATTTCAAATTTTAAATTACTTGGGAATCATATGTTGTTTGACTCTTCGGCTTATTGAGCCTTTCAATATTTATAAATTAAATACGATAATAGGATTGTTGCATTTTATTTATTAAAATTATACTGTTTACATCCTTATTAAATCTTTTTATTATAATATGATTTATTAAATTTTGTTGAATTAATTAATTATGATGATTTAATTTAACCTCATATCTCTCTAGCATATTTTCTTTTTATTCAGATTATTAGTGAAATTTTTTTTTAAAAATTAACAAAAAAGTAGATATGTTTTATTGATAAGATAATATTTATCAAAATTTTTACATAATTCGAAATTATATAATTTTAAAGTTATCGGAGTATATAATCTCATGTCAATTTTTAAATATAAGATGGATTGATTGGGAAATTGTTTCATATAAAAACGTATTAACTCTACAGTGGTTATGCAAGAGAATGCATAAAAAACGACACGGGTAATTCCCAGGTAACAATAGAAAAGGTCATAATGTTGGAACAGTGGACAGGTGACAAGTTGGCCAACTTTCAATTGGCAAATTCTGAATCCACGAACACGGTGGAGACCATGTTAGCGAAGTTGGAGAAAGGGAAAGCTTGCATTGCCTGTATTAACTCATGCTTCGTTGGCTCTCACCAGCCTCCTCCATGGATTCATCAGCTTTCCTTAACTTACCACCCATTTCATTACATGCAAACTTATTATTTATCAAGCATGATTTTATATAAATACGCAAATACTGTATAAAACGAGGACCACTCTTGGTTGGTCATTTATTTCCAGCTCCCGAGACATTCCTTTCATGCCTTCTTAGCCACCGCTCCATCCTATTAATTTCCTTCATGTTCACTTCCGTCGATCAAGGATTTGGTACGTGCAATTAACATTTCACAACTTCATAACATAACTAAGAGTAGTAGCCTTTGTTTGAATGATGGGAAAATTAAACATATTAAAATAATTAAAAATAAAAATATAACTCGAGGAAGATAGCACAGGGTCGAAGTCGGAAAAGAAGTCCTTGTAGCTTTTTCACTAGGTGGACGAGCAGGCAGGTCAACAGCCGGTCAATTTATCGGAAAAGTCCCGAGAATTTAGCGATATCATGAAGCCACGAATTAATTGAACCGACCGTTAGTGGGGACTTTATTGGTTTATCAACCGTTGGAGAGATGGAATGCACCCTTATAATCTTTTCTTTTTTATACATATATTATTATATCATTATTGATAAGTCCATAAAAATTTAAAATAAATAATTTTTACCCGAACCTCAATTATAATAAAGGTCGTAATTTTTAAAAAAATATAATTACTCTACGTGAATTACGTAACCATAAAATTAAAATAAATTAAATAGCAAGTCTTAATGAAAGTTACTGATCTTGATTTTATCATATTTTAGTAATATTTTTAATTTAATTTAATTTATAAAGTGTAATTTTAAAATTGGATGCAATAAAAGAAGACCGTTCCTCGATTGTCGTTCCCCTGCCCTTTGAATAATTTTTACTTCTGTTTAAATAAAAGACGGACTTTTTTTTTTTTTTTGTCTATTTTCTTCTCTCTTCCCTCTCTCAAAACTCAAACAAAAAAAAACACGAACTCCAAGTTTCAGACACCAAAGAGGGAAAGCGACATTTATGTACACACTCTTCTCCTCTTTCAGATCAAAAACCAGAGGACAACCCTAATCCAAGCCCTTAACCTTTCACTTCCTTCCTTCTCCTCGTTAATGATGGTTACGGGTAAGGTAAGAGTCGCTATGGGCTTGCACAAGTCATCCCCAGTTCATGCTAATAGTAATGGTCGTAATAATCCCAAACCCGAAACTCCGCCTCTTCCCTCTCCTAGTTCCGGCAAAGTGTCGTCTCAGAAAACGGTATTCTCTCGTTCATTCGGTGTTTACTTCCCACGGTCATCCGCTCAAGTGCAACCACGTCCGCCTGATGTGACGGAGCTTTTAAAGCTTGTTGAAGAGCTACGTGACAGAGAGTCTCGGTTGAAAACTGAACTTGTTGAGTTTAAACTGTTGAGAGAAAGTGTTGCTATTGTTCCTGTGTTGGAGAATGAGATTGTTGCTAAGAATTCGGAGCTTGAAAAGGCGGCGAAGAAGATTGAGTGTTTGGAGAATGAGAATGAGAGGTTGAGAAGGGAGTTGAGTGAAGCCAAGATAAAGCTTGATGTTGAGGTACAAGAAAGCGAGAAAAAAGTTGAGGCTTTAGAAGCTGAAATTCTAGAGTTGAAGAAAACGCTGTCGGATAGGGAAAATGAAGAGTTACTTTCTTCTTCGCAGAGATTTCAAGGGTTAATGGAGGTATCCACAAGGTCTAATCTGATTAGGAATTTGAAACAGAAAGGAGTCAAATGTAGTTATACGGACATTAATAGTAATATTAACAGCAATGTGAGTTCGAGTTTAGATCAGGAGCTTCAAAATAATCAACAGAAGTGTGAGACTTCGTATGGTAGAAGAGGGGAAGAGCTGGAAATCGAGAGGCCCAGGCATTCTAGGTGTAACTCCGAGGAACTAACCGAGTCTGCTCTTTTAAAATCTCGAGTTCCTAGGGTTCCTAAACCACCACCTAAGCGATCATCGTCGTCGTCATCTTTGTCAAACTCGGTTTCATCATCCACGTCAATTAACAGCCCTGAGCAATTCGTTTCAGCTCCACCTGCTCCGCCTCCCCCGCCTCCTCCTCCGCCGCCCCCCTCAGCTGCCATTAAGAAGCCCGCACCCGCACCCGCGCCTGCACCGCCACCTCCGCCTCCTCCACCAAAGGGAACGAGAATGACTGTGGCGAAAGTAAGGAGAGTGCCAGAGGTGGTGGAGTTTTATCACTCGCTAATGCGGAGAGATTCAAGAAGAGATTCCGGTGCGGGAGCGTCGGACGTACTACCGGCAACCAATAATGCTCGTGACATGATAGGGGAAATCGAAAATAGGTCTACGCATTTGCTAGCGGTAAGTATCCGGTTTCCAATGATCTTCAGACTCGTTTATTGTTTTTGCAAAAAATATGGTGATATTTACAAGATTTGCCACTGTGGTTTACTCCAGCAGGATAAGTTGATAACTTTACAGGACCAAGCGACTTTATTGCTGCCCTCTACCCACTTTCTCTTTCAGTTTTGTATTTTATTGTTTCTTGTTAGATAAGACAGTGTCTGGATTCCAAGTTATGCTTTCTGAATCTAAAAAAAGTAATAATTATAATAATAAAGAACAAAGTCGAAATCTTGGTGGCAAATTGGACTATTCAATGATTCCTGTTTGTTTATGATTTCCCAGATAAAAACAGATGTAGAAACTCAAGGAGATTTCATAAGGTTTTTGATCAAAGAAGTGGAGGACGCTGCTTTCACAGACATTGAAGATGTGGTTCCTTTTGTTAAATGGCTGGATGATGAGCTTTCTTATCTGGTAACAATGGCTGAATTTTCTACCTGCCACTTGTCGCCTATTCTCCACTGTGATTTTGATTACCCTCTTTTTAGTTTTAGAAGCTTAATGCTTTGATTTGCTTTCTTTTTGTGGTTTTAGGTGGATGAAAGAGCCGTACTTAAGCACTTTGACTGGCCAGAGCATAAGGCGGATGCATTGCGTGAAGCTGCATTCGGTTACTGTGATCTAAAAAAGTTAGAATCAGAGGCCTCGTCATTTCCAGATGATACACGACAGCCATGCGGTCCTGCTCTCAAGAAACTGCAGGCTCTGCTTGAAAAGTAGACATCTTTATTGTGTTTTGTTTTGATATTTGATTTGGAGCAATGTAATTAATCCAATGATTTCGAAATAATCTCTACAGATTAGAGCATGGTGTCTACAATCTATCAAGAATGAGAGAATCCGCTACGAATAGATACAAAGGATTTCAAATTCCAACGGGTTGGATGCTTGAATCAGGAATCGTAAGCCAGGTAAATAAATGAACTTGCTTTTGCCTTTTGTTTCCTAGCATAAAAGGAAACAAACAAATCATAGTTGGCTCGGCTCTTCACGGATTTGGACAATGATTGCTCCATCTGTTGACATTTCATGTAGAGTGTAATTACAGAAACGCCCACTTCCTACAAATCTCACTTCTTGGTAATCTGGCAATGTGCTTAAAATATGGTCCCTTTTTCTCCTTTGCTCCGTTCTTGGAGAATCCTCCTAAACTTGCTTTTGAAATAATCCACCATATAATACTAAAGAAACTGGAGTGGTTACTATATGACAAACAGAAAGGTTACATGTTGCCTAATTTTCTCTGCATGCGCACATGTGAATTCCCAGATCTGTAAATTTCCATTTCTTTGTCTGCTTCTTTCCAACTTTGGATCCCCTAATAAAGATTCTTGCTAAAATTCTGAATTAAAAAAATAAAGATCGTAAGTGAGAAAACAATATTTGGGATTAATGTTAACCTGTTGACGAGACAAATGAATTAATAATTCATATGATTATCCTTGTAGTGTTGGTGAGTTCTTGATTTCAATTTCGATTCCGATTTCATAATAGATTTTCTCTCTCAATGCTCGAGTAAATCTTGCTTAAGTGGTATCTTGAGCTAAGTAAATAAGCATAATTATTATTGCAGATCAAGCTGGCTTCCGTAAAACTAGCAATGAAGTACATGAAAAGAGTATCTGCTGAGCTTGAAATCGGTTATGGGGGCTCTGAGGAAGAAGAGCTGATAGTCCAAGGTGTTAGATTTGCATTTCGAGTACACCAGGTGAAAACTCATTTGCCTTGTCGATCTCATCTAATGGCTGTGACTGTTTTGCAATCTTGCTTGCTGATTAGAGTTGCATTTTGATGGCAGTTTGCTGGAGGATTTGATGTGGAAACAATGAGGGCATTCCAAGAGTTAAGAGATAAAGCCAGATCATGTCATATACAATGCCAAAACCAGCATCACCAGAAATTGGTTTGCCGGTCAACACCTTGCTGATCTGAAGCAAACTCTGCTTCAGAAATAGTCCTGGTTTCATTATGTTGCCTGTAAAGATGGAAACACTATGTTTTGTCAATAGGATAACAATGGCCACGGCCGCCTCCGGAATGAAATTAATTCTATTTGTTCTTGTTGTCGATCACATCCAAGTTCACAGTGCCCTCCAGGTTCCGCCGACCTACTGTGGGGACCTCGAGAACGGGATAGACAGACAGGGACCGGCTTCAACTGGTCTTTCCAACCTAATATTGACGCTGGATTAGTTGAACTTCTGTATGGAGCTCATCAGTCAAAACATCTACATAGCAGCATTGTCAAGTTGCTGTCTGCGCCATGTGATGCCGAAATCCATCAACAATATACAGGCCAACCCATTTTAACTTGCTGTAGCCGTGACCATAGAAGCCTGAACTTGAACATACAAGAACGTTTTAGAACTTCATAAACTTGTTAGTATTCAATAAACGAGTTATCAAATTTGAAAATGAGGTTTATTCTCGAAAGTTTCAAGTTCATCATATGAAGTAATATGGTTACTGATTGTAGAGGGAGGTTGACCCATCAATACTTAACGGGGATATAGGTTTAGTTAATTTCCGTATAATAGCTTATAGGTTTTGTGGGTAATAAGGTAGCCTCCAAAATCAAAGGGAGGTTACTTGTAACAAAAGGTGATGCCTCCGTCTTATAGGTTTAGTTACTTGTAACTCTCACATTATTATTGTTAAGACTCGAATGTTTGATACCAATTCTATCGTTGGAGTACCAACTTAGCTACAAACTTCGAGAGGTTACTTAATTTATGAGAATGGTGTAATGAATACATATAAAGATTCTTAAAATTTGATTCAGACATTGACAGAAACGTTTCATTAAGTTGCGTTTCTCAATTACCATAACGTTCAGAAAAGCATAATCATGTGGGCCATGACAGAGTAAAACTCCTCAAAGGTAAAACTGTTTACCTGTCTTCACCCTGTTGCCCATTGCTAAACGGAAATGGCTGCCTTCTTGACCTTGAACTCGCCCCTTCATTCTTCCTTCGATAGATACCCATCTATGATTCTTCTCACCCCTAATATTTATCTATCAAATTCAACCATCCCAATTAATTTCTCTTCTTGCCGACCGCCTCAATCTTCACGGCAGCCGATCAAAGCCATAACAGTAGCTGAGCAAACCAGACCTTCAAATGATAAAACAAAACCCCATATGAATCTTTTATTTGTGGAGATGGGTGTTGGCTATGATCAACATGGGTATGTGATTATTATTAAAGATTATTTTTTGTCTTGCCATTGTCAGCATTATCTCTGTTTTTTCCTTTTTTTTTTTTTGTATTAGTGCTTCAGTTTGGTTTATTTGAGGTTAAATTGATTTTTCATAAAATGCATTGATGGTGTTTGATTTTATGTTCAGGCAAGATATTACAGCTGCAGCAATGAGAGCATGTAAAGATGCCATATCTTCCAATTCTATTCCTGCATTTCGCAGAGGTTTATGTCACTATTATTTACACTTACTTAGCTTTATTTTTCTTTATGTGATTGTAATGTTAAGGATCTGGCTTTAAGGATGTGAGTGATTGATGCTTTTTGTTCATCTACTTAAAAGCCTGGAATTCACGTTTCAGGGAAAAGCCAAGTTTTCAGAAAATAGGTCCTCCTGAATGTCTAAATGCTGGTTTGTTGCTCGTGAATGCAAGCATAATGCTATGAAATTTGGATCACAGAAAATTTATCAACTTTTTGTTGTTAGAAACATTCCCATCTGTTGTTTCATCATATAGATATGTGATTGATGAAGGAAAGCAACACATTGACATATGTTAATTTACGGGTCTTAATCACCATAAATTTTTACTTTGTAATGTTAGATACATACTAAGAATAGTGGTCCAATCATGAAACTAAAACAGTGCATAATTATGATTTTTTTAACTCTTGTCTGCCTTTTTCATTCTATGCCTTTGTCGTGAAAGCTATTTCACCTGCTACAACATGGGGGAATATTGATGCAGGGTCCATACCAGGTGTCACGTTTAGCCAAATGAAACTTCAAATCAAACTAGGAGTTCCGCATTCTCTTCATCAATCCTTGGATATTGAAAGGGTCAAGTCAATCTTTCCTTAGTAAGCATCGAACCAGGCAATTAATGTTTAGAAGCATTGGATCATTCGTTGTTCTTCGTTTCATTTTAAGGCTTGAAGGGTGAAACTCTTGTAAAAATCCCTTCTTTATATTAATTTCACTTCCCTTCGATGTTGCAGCGGGGAGATTCTTAATGTTGAAGTTGTTGATGGCGGATTAATATGCTCAAGCGGTGTCTTGGTGGAGGAAATGGGAGATACCAATGAAGATTGTTATATAGTAAATGCTGCAGTATATATTGGATACTAGTTTCTTCTAATCCAGGTTAATTCTTTAGTGCTATGGACCTTAGCATTCAGTTCTTCTCTGTTAAATTTTGGGTCATAATGAATTCTCTAAAACTAGCTTTGTTCAATAATGATATTTGGTAAAAGCCGCTTAATTATATATTTAATACAAAACCCATCACTTGTATCTTGCTTAAGATCACAGAAAAATTCATACTTCATCATTGATATGAACTAATATTGTAATTAGCTAAAATAAAGAGTGAGTGAATTCGCTGAACTTGGAAACTCAATTTGTCTGACAAAAATGAAGCTCCTAGCGAACAACCACATGCATCAATGCAGATCAATGATGGTGTAAGCAATAGGTTATGAAAAATGATTAATGATTAGGGCTGGAATGCTGATTCACCATCATCAATGGCGACTGAATTGGTTGGCTGGCTGGCAACTGCCTATAATAGTGAATCATTGCTGTCTGCTGCAGGTAACATCTTCGTAAGTTGGAAGCACTGATCTTTAAATATTAAATGCCTTCTTCATGGAAGGGGGTCGACGTTTATTCGTATTGTTTGATGAATTCAAATGCATCCTCCATTAGACCAACAACAGCCACCTTCGCATATTTGAGAGAGCTTTGAGATCCGCTCCATTGCCAAGCAACATCCAGGACTGATGCATTGAATTTTCAAAGATTGGCTAATGTGACCGATGGCATTGGCCTTATCTTTAATGGGGTTAACAGCTCCATTCTTTCTACAGTTAATGAAGGGAGGAAATGCAATTGTATTCTCCTACCAAAATCATAATATTTCAGATAATCTGAGATTGGACCACGAATTGTAGTCATTTCTGATAAGCTAACATAATTTCTTCACAACGATCCAACACACAAGGATTAGACAATATAAGCATCGTACTAGAAAGAAAGAAAACAAAATCTTAATCATTGAATAAAATAGGAATGATTAATAAATCCGAATAATCATCAAAGATCTAAAAGTCACTTTTTTATCTTTTCATTTCAATCCCCTTAATTATGGAAAAAATTTTACCATCTTATTGTATATTTCTTTATTTTCAAAATGTACTTAATTTGACCTTTGAGTGATTATTATTTTATCCATTTAATTTGTTAATCTTGCATGATAAATCTAAGTTTCTTGGGTAGAAGTAGCACGCGGCATTTGCTTTGTTGCAAGCAGACTTATTTCCTGTTTTATAAGATTTAATTATCCCATCACTATGTGATTTGGTGACGAACATTTACTCCATAAAAGAAGGAAAATAACCCTCACGAATCTCAGATATGAAATTGCATCAGACCCCTTTTCTGTTTGATTCGAGAATTAAATCAAAATCAGCAATCGCTTCTGTACAGCATATGGTTACAGCCTACCCGAATCCAGACTCCCTTCTAATGAAAATCGGCTCACTGCGACTACAGAGGCAGTTCGATTACTTTCCTTTGTTGCATCGCTGAATCTCGAAAGGGAAGTGGCGAAATACCTGTCAGCAAATCATACAATAGTTTCGAAAATTACAAAATTAAAAATTGATCTCAAGTACGAAACTAGTATGTATTTCCGCAACAACGCGCAGCTGATATATTACTTGCTTGAACTATACTACCTCAGGAGAAAAATCCAACTCTGAAACCCCAAGGAATGATGTTTAGCCACATGAAGATTATGCTAGTTGAATATCATTTCTGCTCTCCGGATTTTGATCCTCCCTCCGTATGATTCGTACTCAAGTATCCGCTTACCACATCGGCTAGTGCATTGATCAATGAATTTGGGTTAAATATTATACCAACTTTCGGGTCACGAATAGAGTCAACATAGATCTGCACGAATTACATCATTCTAAGTTGTATGAACTGATAAAGCATCTAGCAACAAGGTAACCAAACAACTTAAAGCAAAGTCAGCTCGGATTTGCCATCTCTAACAATCAACCTTACCACATTAAATACTCCCTGGGACGCCAAACAATGAACATCTACGGAAATTTCACCTGCTTTAGGAACTAGAAGTGTATTCACATACTGGCTTGGCTGCTTACAAACATAACATCAAACATCAGCTAGAGTAACATTATTTCCATGTATTGTTCTTGCTTGTAACTTATCAAGCCAGTTTGTAGAGTTTCCATTATTAACATAGTTGCTACAGATGACCAAAGCATAGGCTATAATTATAATTGGCTACTTTCAAAAATTAACAAAAAGTTTAGGACTTTCGTGGTGAATGGCAATTGAAACATATAAATGGACACCTATTTCCTGAAATAAATCACAAGTTTTGGATAACATAATATGCTATAAAAATTCTATCCAACATAAGAATGTGTCATCAAGCAATTGCCGTGAATATCAATGAGCATGAGAAATCTTTATGTATATTTTATTGACTACTTACAGAGTTCTCTAGACAATTATGAGGATCTCCGTATTTTCTATTTAGAGCGTCTGTGATGGCAGTCACAAAGCAAGAAGCGGAGAAGCCAATTGTTTCACGATCATGAGTCCCATTCAGCAAAAGCACCTAATAAAAGAAAAGGTAAACATGGGATACATATGAGCTAATTCTGAAAATGAAAATAAATCTCAACTTAGTAGCAGTATTGCACGGTTCTGAAATTTTATTAGATTACATGCAAATAAAAGATAAGAAACGATCAATACTATTACTTATTGCTTAAGGAGCGGTACCTTGGGACACGTTCTTGAAGAAATGATTTCTCCAATGCCACGCAACACCTGAACACATCGTCAATTTAAGGGAAAGTAATCAGCAAAGTTCCCTTTCCAACCATCAGATTACTTGAGAGGAAACAGCAACCATCTCTCTGATTTCTGTTGAGTTTTCCTAATAATGAGACTTTTGGGACACATATTGAGAGAGAAGCAAAGTCATAGCAAATAAACCTTTTCTGATTTATGACAAGCCTACCAAACCAGTCAAAGTACTGTGGTTCAGATACTTGTAATTTTTCTTACAATATCACATGTAATTGGTTATATTCACTAGAATATGACAGCAAAGTGACAACAGAAACAAATTTGCGATGCAAATATTTAACCTGCCGCTATTTCTGTGGTTAGAAAAATGCATATGCAGCGAAGTATAACTTACAGATGATCATCGTGTTCATGCATTTATATGAAAATAGCCCTTCCCATCTTGAGCAAAAGGTCAACGATGCAGGCGCATATAATCTTCAGTTTCTAAAATTAATTTGGTTTCTATGTGCTTATACTTATGAAATAAGACCATGGAAGTAGCATGCTCATAAATGATCAATGGTCAAGAACATACCAGTGACGGACAAATGGAAGTAAAGAGAGACCCCATAGCATAGACAATGCAATCCACGTTACTCAATTGATCAAGCACCGGCGAGTTGATGACGGGAAAGACCTATTCAATCAGTAAACATGATAATTGTTCCTCTAAATATCAGAAAGTATATCTATTAAGAGCTGAAAATTTTCAATGTTATCACTTTCTGTCAGATAAAAATGACTATCAAAAGTGTCCCTGTTACTTTTATGCCGTATTTCCATTTGAAATAGAACGTGGGAAAAATAGGATATTAGTAAATATATCTCAAAATACAAACAAGTAAAACTCTATATAAAAACAAATAGAATCAAATGCCATTGAAATCCATATCTGTAGGGAGAACATAGATCAACAAGTAGACAGCAGAGTCCCACAGAAGTATTCACTCAGCATGCAGAAAATTCAACAGAGGGAATATATAACAGAGAAACTACATAATTGAAAAAGGAATCACCATTCAAACATATAACAGGGTACACTTTGCAAAGGCCAAAAGTTATCATTTATACAGTAAATTTTTTGGCTTCTATCACTGCTATACAAAAAGATATGTCACTAGATAGCATAGCATCAAGAAGAAAAAATGAGAGAAAAGCAAGCAAATGACAAACTTAACTACCATAATTAGATAGAAGCAAAAACATGAATGATTCACCTCATGCAGCAAATTTCCACCCTCACTAGACATGTAGAACACCCTCTTTATTCTTGAAGGAAGTGCTGGAACCAAAGAACATCCCTAGCATAAAACTTTCATCCAGTAAGGTTGACTATGATCAGCGAGAAATATAGGCTTGTGCAAATAAAATATACAGAAGAAGTATATTGTGAAGCAAACACTAAAAGGAAACTTATTAAATTTAAGGTACCAACGATTGCAGATATTCTGGGATACCTTATTGACTTGTTGCATGGTACCATTTGTTGGATGAGAAATTTCATTCTGACCTCGTATAATAGTCCCATCCTACATGTGAATTTCAAGGAAAATTAGAAAAACAATTTAAGATGATTTGTTTTCATGCAGCAATTACAAAAGGAAATGGGAAGAAAAAGGATTAGATCACACATTTATGTAAAAAATTATCAACAAGTGGTAAAAATCAACAAACAACAATTTTCCAACCACGTTACAAGGACCAGGATCAAAGTGGAGAAAATGATGTATCATGAACGCCCTGTATTGCTTGAAAAATGAAAATAAATGTAAATTAGTATTTATACCCATAACTCACATCCCAATGTAAGCCTATCATTTGTTGAGATCACAGGAAGGACCAGACTTTCCGGTGGAATATCTGAAACACGTGAAAACAAAAATATTGCAGCATCTAAGGATTGAAAAAATATGCGTGCTCCTGCAAAGAAGAAATTTCCAATGCTGCGCATATGATTGAGGTTAGTTAAGCCCTGATGAAGTCAAAAGTTTGATTCCACATTGAAGAGATGAGAAAAATTCAAATAACATTATCATTAATACCACAATGAATGGGCTTCTAAGGTCCTTTCTTTACCTGCCATTGGTGAAGCAAAATGTCTCGTTAGGCCGGCGCAGGATCTGTGTTCAAAAAGGCATTGTATTGATTTCATTTTAAGCATCATGTCAAGGAGTACCATGTACTAGGATTTGGAAATAAAAACCACAAGTAAATTCAACTGAGCTATGCCTAAGGGCATGCTCAAGAGTTGCATACCTCATTTTGGAAATAAACCAGAAATGCTTGAATTGTTTCTCGGTAAGGTCTTGATACACCAGACCATAGCGGATGTTCCCCTTCCACTATGCTATACCTGTCAATTTCTCAACTAAGCATATAATTATTATTCAATACCCCCACCGTAGTCATACCTAGCAAGTAAATGATAAATTTCAAGATATAACCAAAAAAATGGAAAAACTATGACAAGTAAAGATTATTTGACCATGAAATATCAAAATCTAAAGTTGGAAGGCAGTTGATTTATGCGTAAGATAAACTGATCAAAACTCCTAGTGCAAAAAATTCAAACAAATTTCCACGAAAACGCAAGAATGTAATTCTTAACAACTATGTAAAGTCAACTTCACAAAATAGTTAATTCAAAAACTAAACGAAACAACTAATAAATATATATATTCATAAATACTGTTAGAGAGTATGATTGGATAAAGTATACCATTCTAGCTTAGCTCCAGAAGCATCGAGAGGTAAACGATGACCGAGCAGTGTTCGAACAGCAAGAGCCTCAGCAGTACTTTGGTCAGATAATCTCAAACACCTGGACCTAATATCTCCAACAGCAGGACCACCTATAATTGGTAACATAATGAAAAAAAAAATCAAATAAAATTAATTTAAATCGGAAAATAAAAATTATTAGATAAAAGATAATTGTCCGAGACTAGAAATGATATTAATCTAATCGAACGAAATTACAAATTACCGAGAACACGAACAATCTCAGCAGTACTGCCTCCATCATCAGAAACAGGAAGAACATGAGCAACGCGTGTGGTTAATTTTTTAAGATCTTCCACGACGCCGTTAAATGCAGTACCACCTGCTCTTCCATTTAGGTAAAAGGAACCATTCATCAAACGGTCAACAATTCAAAAGATAATAAAAGAGCCAAAAAAAATTAAAAAGGGAAAATTACAGACCTGAGAAGACGAGAAGAGAAGGCTGGTTCGGTCTAGAAGGAGTATGCGCGATGGAAGCTGAACCAGAAGCAGTAGCCATTGGGAGAGCTTTGGATTTGGATTGATTGGAGAAAATGCAAGTGAAGTTGAAGGAAAAAGGAATATTGAGAAGAGGAGGATTTGGCCTAATTATCAGAGAGGGTCCCAAGCAGGAGAAATTAACGTCCGCCATATTCACGCGGGTTCTCTCTCTATCCAATGGCTTTTCACGTATACCAATTATTTAAATACGCTATTTTCCGATCACTAAATTTATTAAACGACGCAGAAAGTTTACTAACCCTGTCGTTCCAATTTATTTTTATTTAATTGTTTTTTCTTCTTAACTTTGAAAATTTCAATTTGTCCCCCTAAATTATTAGATATTTTAAACATGATTCCCAACTCGCGTCATCTTTTAACTTAAATTCTTAATTTCCAAAAAAAATTGCAATAATTTGTTCTATTTTGTCCTAATTTATTACTTATTAAAAAAATAAAAAATACGTAAAATAACCTTTGCCCTAATATCCCACATCGTTAAGGAGAGTAATGGCGGTATGCATTTTTTAAGTTGCCATAGGGCTTTCACCTTGATTCTGTCCTTTCAGGTTTCCGGTTAATATCTCCGAACAACTTCGAAACTTTCCGGGAAACCAAACGCCGTCTACCCTCCTCCCTTAACCATGCCGTGTTACAAATGCGGACACCCATCTCTAATTCGCGACGACGTAACCGGCAATCTCGTATGCGATTCATGCGGCACTGTTCAGAAATTCGACAATTACGAGACTCGCACAGGCGGCATAGACGGCCCTCAGGGCGTTTTAGTCCGCGTCGGAACGTCAGGTAGAGGCGGCAGCTTAAATTACAAAGATAAAAAAATTTTCGAAGCAAATAAACTGATCGATGATATAACGTGTAGATTAAACCTATCAGGTCAAAAGCTTGCTGAAATAAAATCGATGGTTTCTAACATCACCGATGGCGATTATGGTCAAGGAGATTGGTTTCCGGTTTTAATAGGTGCGTGTGCTTATACTGTGGTTAGAAGAGAGAACAAAATGGCATTGTCGATTGCTGAAATTGCGGATTTAATAGGCTGTGATGTTCCTGAATTAGGGCGGATGATTGCCAGAGTTACTGATTATTTGAATATAAAGTTGCCTGAATTTGATATAGTCAGTTCGTTTGAAAGAGTGGTTAGGAATTTATTTAATTTAGGGAGAATTGAGAACCATATATATGAAAGAATGAGGGAGCAAGGTGTATTTTTGATGCAATGTATGATCAAATGGTCTTTAACGACGGGAAGACGGCCATCGCCGATTGTGGCGGCAGTGTTGGTTTTAGTTGCAGAGGTGAATGGCGTTGAAGGTGTGAAGATTGAAGATGTAGCTAGGGATGTACATGCTGTTGTGTCTACTTGCAAGTTGAGGTACAAGGAATTGTTGGAGTTTCTTGTGCAAGTTGCGCAGGTTCTACCATGGGGGAAGGATGTGACAGTTATGAATGTGGTAAAGAATGCTCCGTTCGTGTTGCGGTATATGGAGATGAAGTCGATGGAGAGATGTGGGTCGGATCTGGCTGGTTCGGAGTATTGTGGTGCGTTTGATTTAAGCGAGGCGATCGATCGGTGTTTGAGGAAAGATGAGTTTGAATATGGTGTTGAGATGGGGATTGCGGAAGGCAATGAATCAAGGTATTTCCAGGTCGAAAATGGTGGTGCATTGGAGAAATTAGGGATTGATGAAATTGGTAAACTTGAGCTTTCTCATGATTGTTTGTCCACGGTTTACAACAAGTTCCTGAACGAGGTTTCATGCGGCAAGTACAGGGAAGAAAATGGAAGGAGGGATACTAGAAGGAAAAGCAAGAGAGGGCTTGAGCTTTTCGCAAGAGATTGGTGGAATGGCAAATCGGAATTGAGCAAGAAGGTCTATTTGAAGCAAATATTGGAGAAAAACGTGGGATTGGACCCTATGCCTCCATCTTTTGTTAATGGGTGTGTGGCAGTTGAGAGAAGGAAAGCCAAGATAAATGCTGCAAAGCTTCGAATCGAGAGGATTACGAATCCAGATAACATAGATTCACCGAAACCTAATGAGAGCAGTGTTCCTCAAGATTTACATCCTAAGAAGAGAAAAAGAAAGAATAAAATGGGAAAAGAAATTGATTGGGAAGATTTTATCATTGAGACCCTCTTGCTTCATCAAGTGAAAGAAGAGGAAATTGAGAAGGGGCACTATAATACTTTGTTGGACTTGCATGTATTCAATTCTGGAGTAATGTGACAGGCTCCTGAGGAGCAGGCAGAATGGCTAGATTTGATTCGTTCTTTCAGGTACAATGAATAGGATATTTCTATACATATTCTACAAGAAGAACTTCCAAGTTCCTTTAGTAACTTTTTATTTACTTTGGTATAGCCTTATAGAAGCTTGATTGCAATAACGAGAATTCTAATATCCTAGGAACAATGAGTTTAGACACGTGCCAAACATCCATCTTGGTAGAAATCAATCTGATTGCTATTTATAAGTGTTCAAGATTAAGAATGCTTTCAGAGTAGCCACCAGAACTGATTTCACTTGATTCTTGGAGGCAGAAAAAAGAAAGAAAGAAAAGAAGTTCTAATCCCTTCGCTTTGATTTTCTTTAATCAAAATCACCAAGAAAAATGGAAGACTATGATGAAAACCAACGGGTTGAGATTAAGAAGGAAGACGGGACATTCTATACAGCAGTGATTATTGGTCGAGCTGGAGAAGATAAGTACGAAGTACAGTACCATTCTCGCTTCACCGACGAAACAAGAAAAACGCCACTAAAGGAGGTGGTTGACAGCGCGGATATGCGGCCGGATCCACCAGATAAAAATGAATGGAACTTCCATGAGGGTGATAAAGTTGAAATCTTTAACAATGGTGCATGGAAAGAAGGGACACTTGTTCGAAAAGATGGCCCATATTACTGTGTAAGTTTGGCAGAAAATCGCGGGGATGCTCGTGCTACTTTGATCAGGCATCATTTTTCATGGGACGATGATGAGAAAGCTTGGAATACTGATTACATGACCAGACAGTGAGTTCTGATTTGTTGGGTTGCTTTTCTTGGAACTGAATTTGATTCTTGGGTACTAAGCAATTACTTTCTTGAATTTTATAAGAGGGATTTCTATATATGGCACCGGTCTAGATTAAAGATTAAAAGTTACCGGGTGTGGAACAAGTGGAATTGCTCTTGACATGGTTCTTGAAATGATTATTGTAGATGCTGTAATTAGGTTATTTCGAACTAATTCCATTTGAGTTTTCTTTGGTTAAAAGATTCATAATTAATCAAAAAAATGGGAGAGAGATATGGCATTGATCTAGATTATGATCAAACTTTACAGGGTATAAAATAGGTTATATTAGTACTTGTGGGTATTGAACTCAACGAGACAGATAACAGAGATGATTTTTACTTGTTCAACTTTCCCTTATGCCGTTGTCTGCAATCCAATTTACGTGATGCGTTGACGAGACATTAGGTGATTCATTCTACCTGATCATATTTAAGTGATTTAGCTTTTATTATGCAGCCAGTTACATGGTGCCATACCAACCGCGGTGGCTAGTGATCATGAATCCTACGTGGGTCGTCGGAGTGATGCTACAAGCACCGACTCATCGGATGGTTGCGGGCCGTATGAAGATCCCGATACTCCACCTGATACCAGCGACAGTCTGGGATCTGTCTAGAATTCTGCGAACTCAAGGGAAAAAGCATGTCGACAACTGATCATTCCCATTTGATAAGTCTGGAAAAAGTGTTCAACTCCGCACATTTGCGCCATCCTCTGTTACCCCTTTTTTCTCTCTCTTGCTTTTCTTTGTGATTTTTTTTTGTCTTTTCCCAAACATGTGGCTTAAAATGTCCAACTTCAATTGACTTGGGATTAAGGTAGAGTGGGGAAGAAGATCAGACATACGGAGGTGCACTGTGTACACTTTGCGAAGAAATGAGTCGTTATACAATTTACTTGGTAAATATGATTTGAGAAATTCATTTGAAGCTTCAAATAAATACTTTCAGTTTAAATGAAATTTTAGAATTATTATGATACAGAAAATGTGCAATAAAAATCATTAAAATGATGTATTCAGTTCACTAAATATATGGGTTATTGGGACCATGTTGCAACAACAGTAGTTTAGGCTTTCATGGCGTGGGCCGTTTCGTTTCGTTAACTGTTCTAGTGCAGGTAATACTTGCTATGCTCTTCAAGCAGTTTTGATTGATTAGATCTTCTGATGGAGCTGAAAATAAAAGCATAACTTTATACAACCACAACTTGCATTGCAGTTTCATCGTTTAATTTAATTGTGTTTTGTTTAGAATATCACAAAATAACTTAAGTTTTCCACTTTACCACCACCATTTCATTTCAAGCAAAATTATGAGGAGGCTGAAAAATTATATTATGGCATTTGTTAAATATAAATTAACAAATAATAAAGGCAATCATCTTTCTTTAATCTTGAAGTATTAAATTTCAAAAAATGTATACGTTTTAGGGTATTTGTTTCTTTAATTTGTAGTTTATAATTGATAACTAATAGTTAATTTGTTATTAGATGTTTGATAAATTATATTTAACAGTAGTTGTTCATATATAATTATTAGTATAGACATGAAAGTAATTTATAAATATGTTATCAATTTTTTATTAATAAATTTTAAATACTTCTATGAAAAATATCTTTAAAAATTTATATGTTTTTTATAAATAAATTTTAGCTACCAACAGATGCTTTAAAAAATCAGCCAAAGCTCCCTCTAAATCAAAACACTAAACATCTAAAATCTAAATCCATTGCTACGGAGGGATCGTGGGAGAAGAGGGGACACCAGTCACATGAGGGGGCCTATGGATGGAAAAAGTTTAAATCATAGCATTAATCTTTAACTATCTGAATCAAATCAATGAAAAGTGTAATGCTATTTGTGCCGGTCGTCAATATTGGTGGATATTATTTCTATAATTAGAGTATAATTTTCAGATAAATATTATTATGACAATTAAAACGTTGTTATACGAGGGGGGTGTTATGAGTTGGTACATACAATCCACCAATATCGACTTGCTGAATCCCATGTTGTGGCACAAATAGCTCTACTGTATTCACAAGAATATATTTTAGAAAAGCCATAGAAATGAATTAATTACAATGAAAACTGGGATTTATTCACGTGTGTAATACAGCCTTACCTTACACGAGGAGGTTTTCTTCTGAAGAGCTTGTCATAATGTCAGCAAAATCAAGTGTCGCTCCAGGCATCAGCATCATCATCTTCATCTTCGCCATCATCAGTCCCGACAGCCTGACAGTGATGTGTGTTCTCCAATGTAAGATTCGAGGACTTGAATCATGATGAAAGAATGACAAGATAGCAATAAAAAATGTCATGACGAGAAAAGAAGCGGGATAAATGAATACTTGACGGATTGCAATTGCCTTTTCCAAAATTGCAGTGACCTTGCCATTGGCAGCAGGACCTGATGAAAAGGTTGGCTTTGTTGTCACAGTGCGTCTCAGGGTGAATGACTGAGATACCAAGAATGGAAGCATAAGTTAGAAAGAATTTCAATTTTCGCAGCATTCATAAAATGCATGATCAAGGTAAACGCGGTATGAGATAAACAGTAAATAACCAAACTTTCATCACCCGTAACTGCCACAAAAATGAATGAACAGTACATATAGTGCATAAAATATCTATAAATTCAGTTTTTTCGATGAGTCTACATGATGGCAAAAATCATAATACATGTTCTACTACAGCATTAGGTTGTAGGCCACTTTTTCTATCGATTCTAATTAAAGACCGTAAGGTAAAAGAAATGCTGTTGTCAGTGGGAAGCTGCGGGATGAAATTTTGAACTGGCTCCACATGGTAGATATTGCGCTTGATTGATCAACCAGAGATGAGTAGGAACAATTTTTAATTAAAGGTAGTAACGAAAAAGAAGGCAGGTTTTTATTCTACAAATAATCAATGCATTATGAATATAAGTGCACATCTTCATGCAAAAATCTGTGAATCAGGGTTCAGAAATGAGTCTTGCAGACGGTGCAATGAGCCTTGCATATATATAATAGCAATCATATCAGGAATAGCCAATGATGGACCGTTTTAAAGTTCTTCAGGTCAGCTGTCCCCGAATTTCTTTTCTTTTAACCAATGCAGCATATGGTTAGCCACATGGAACCAAGGAGCTTAAATTTGAAGAATACAAACTTAATCGAGTGTAAAATAACCAATTGTAAAAACTCACAGATGGCAAAGATCAAGTAACATTGCATCTCCAGCAAATAAATAATATTTGTGGAAATAGGTACATCATTGTCCAAGTTACCGCGACCTCTTTTCATGCCCTCTGATTTTCTATTTCCTGATTAGTTCCATCGATATCCATGACATGCCTACGGTGATGAAAGAAGCCAAATGACAAAAAGAAAAAAAAGACAAGAAAAGTTCACTCACTCTTGTTTTAATTTGATGCAGAAAGTCCTCACTTTCATCCATTCCTTTAGCATCACTCTTGGTATTAGCGTCTCGGTGGACATTGTTTTTGTCCTGCTGCTACAACAAAGAAAGAGAATAATGCAGATGATTCCCACTTCCCCGTTGTCGAAGGATTAATCAACCAAAAAACTTAGAATTATAAAGAGGAAGCCAGTCTCAGCTATAGTAGATCCATTTACCTTGCTATTTGGTTCAAGTGTAGCATCCTGCTCATCTCTACATATCTCCTCAGCCGCGGCATTTTTATGTTGTTGAGACACTGTGGATTCCAATTCATGTTCATGGGCTCCAAATACTGTGTTTTGTTTGTCTTCTGCTTTACAAGAGTCGGTTTTTGTAGCCCACCATTGCAATGGAGGAGGAGGCGGTGGTAATGGATTTGAGTCCTTTGAATATTGCAGTTCTATGACATTCCTCGCTTCCACATTATCATTTGATTTTCCCGGTATTACAGGGTTCACAATATCGAAACTGGGAAGATCTAGCATAGAAGGAGAGAGAGATGGGTCTACACCATTCTTAACAGACACACAATTTTCACAGTTAACGTGAACGTCATTGTTGCCTATGTCTATAGGCTGAACAGATCTTCGATCAGATGGCCCAGGAGGCATTCGACAACCATCGTCACATAATTCATGGTCTTTGTTTCCAGACGATTGATCAGATTCCCATTGCTCAGAATCTGAATCAGAGTGATGGCCACGACAATCATCTGACATATAAGGAGATGATCTACAGAAAGTATCATCATCAGAATCAGAACCTGCATCTTTCAGCTGAATAGTAGGTTCTGGGACCAACTGAAATGATGGGAACATATCTCTAATACTTCCATTACTTTGGTTCCCTTCAGGAAACTTCAAATTGAATTTGGAAGCCTCAAAGCCATCAATGGGGATGAAAGATATTTTCATATGTTCTAGTGGCGGTGAAGAACTGAGTGAACTTGCACTAGTTTTTTGTCCAAGCCTCTCATTGAATGTTTTGTCTGGATACGCATGATATGAAGTGTCATGACGCCCATTCCTCTGGTGTGATGCATCAGCTCCCAGGGAGCTAGCGCTAGCGAGATCAGGTTCACTATTTGGGTCAAGTGGCATTTTTCTATGAAAGCCATTAATAAGTAACCTATGGCCAAGTCCAAACATAGGAGATGAGTTTTCTTCATTTTCCTTCGTACACGTGGCTCTGACATTTTCATCAATTGGTTGCTCCTTTCCCGGTTTAACTATGCTGGTGATTTCATGCCCTTGAACAACGTGACAAGATCTCTTACTGTGATAAAAATCACCAGTCTTTTCAAGCTCAGCATCTTGACCCTCGAGCTGTGAACTGGAGCATTTAGAGCTATGCATCCTTTCCGTGCTTTTTTCAGCCTTAATCAATCCGCCAGACCTTCCTATCTCACCATTGTAGCTTGGGGTAGAAAGATGATTCAGGGGATGAATGGCCTCGCCATCACTCTTACTTAATGCTTTTGCAGCTGCAAAATCAGGGGGCTTTGATGGTTCAAGTCCCAACAGGCCACCATTAGTCCAGAACGAGAATGGTTGGACACCAACCAAATAGGACGCAGATTCTTGAGACTTAGAGGAACTGCTTGCAGTCTTATCATTCAACGGTTCCACTATACTTGACATTCTACATCCAGAAGATGGCGAATCACTGATGCTGCCAATAGGTTCTACTTTCAGAAAATCAAGAGCATTAGCACTTGCAGAAGTTTCTATGCCTGGTAGATTATCTGAATTAGAAAGATGGGCAGAAACACTACATGCATGTTCATGGGAAAACATATTTGATGGATAACTGCTGGGGAAGTTAGAAGCTTGGGAAAGATTAGATGTAATATGAGATTTGTTGTTAGAAGGATCGCCGGTAAAATGCTCGGGAACCTTGTCCACTTCATCTTCAATTTTTTCATTATCAAGAATGGAGGCAAATTGTTGCACTTCATGCTTCATCTGACAATGAAGGTCATGTTCAGAGTCTGATTCTACAGTGTTAAGGGCATCCATATATTTGTCTGGTTCAGTTTCAACTTGATCAAGCTCATTCCTCCCAATGCTCAACTTCAGCATATTTTTACTATCAAATGTCACATCTACTTGTTTAGGATATCTATGGTCTACACTTTCCCCACTCCTGATGCCTGGAACAGAATCTATGGCAAACATCTCTGGAGCTTCATTTGCATCAAAATGTACACTATTAGGCTCCATTACTTCTGCCTTTCCATCCCATGTATCACAAGTCCTGATGCCTAGCACAGGGTCTAGGGTAAACATATCTGGAGCTTCATTTTCATCAGAATGTACAGTATTGGGCTCCATAAATTCTGCCTTTCCATCCCATACGTCACAAGATGAACCAGGCACAATTGGCTCAGGAGAAGAAATCTGATGGAAGGTATCAGTTGCAACACCAAGTAGTTCATCAGGTATAACTGAATCTGGAGTATGCATGAACCTTGAATGGAATTCCTTAGATTTATGTTCTTCATACTGTGCAGAAGAACTCAAATGGAAAACACATTCAACATAAGCAGATCCAGTTCTTGAAGTAAAAGAATTTGACTTATCAACCTGATCAGACTTTAATGTCATGTCAGTTGTGGAGGTTGTACGAGAAGGAGAAGTTTGCCCATCAATAGTTGGAGTGTTAGGCATTCTGCAAAGCAAAATACCAGACGAACATCAATACCATCAAATTGAACATAGCAACAGCTGCTCCGAATAGATACCATACCTCGCACTCTGATTTGGCATTGATGCAGAATGCAGAATGTCCACATTCCCTCTGGATGATCTTTTTTTCTGTCAATTTTAGCAATAACAGAACAGTATTTCAAAAATAGCATAACTAATGAGACAGACAACCGTACCATTTTTACCAATATGATATTGAATTAGGATAGTGGAACGGACGTAAGCTCTTAATGATTTGATGGTCAATCATAATAAGCAAGGTGCACATTAATCAAATGTTTGGAGGCTAATACAGGTACTGTGTAGTGATAATTTTATCTTACAATGAATATGACAGCGAGCAATCTAATGAATTGGTCAAAAAGATTGGAAATATACAGTCAGGTGATGGTTGAAATTAATTTACATCCAAACATACCTTTGTTTTCCGAACCCTCTTTCCCTTCAGAACTTTTCCAGCTTCTAGCTCCTTGAAATTGCCTGATGCTCTTCTAAAGAAGGTTGGATCTGAATACCTCTTCAAACAAGATCCAGGGCCACCAGTATCATATCTGAATGGAAATGAAAAGGAAATATTATTAAAGGTAATTATCAAACTTCAAAACCTAATTACTGGTTCCACTTCTCCAGACTACAAAGATAGCCATACTTGTCAAGTAAGTGCAGGCGTGGAGGATCACAACATTCCTCATAGGAGTCCAGAATAAACCGAGGCAAGTCATTGTAGATAAAATTGTTTTGTTCAATTTGACTGCGAGAGTGCCATTCAGAGCCTGTAAGGCAGCTGCTTTTGTTAAGAGTTGAATAATCAAAAGACAAAAACCTCAGTCGACAATGGACAGAATGAACTTTTTGAAAACTATTGGAGCATTGAAAAGCCCGATGAGGATGATACAACATTAACTTAAAATAACTAAAATATTTACCAACAGTCCCTTGTAGACAACTTAATCCCACATCTAAGGAAATTTGGATTTCTTTAAAATTCAGTCCATCAACATGACCAGTCAGATGCTTAATTCACAAGATAGTTCAGAATTATGGAAAATATTTCATTCAGCAAGTTGAGAATTAGAGGATTAATCTCAGAACAACTTATGCAAAATTTTCACATAGACAATTAAAGATCTGCTAATGTCCGAGTTTAACAGTCATACCAGCTGTGTAGGCAAAGTGTATGTGACTTGTTTGAGCCAACACTGCCTTCTCCAAAGAAGGCAGTGCTGCTTCAATATTTTGCACACGAACCATTAGTTTATGGCTTCTAGAAGCTGTAGTGGTTACTTGCTCCTGTAGACCATGAAAAACCTCTGCCGCAAACCTACAACCATAAAAAATTAAATAATTTCCTATTTTTTCATGTTTCAGTGCTGATTTGAATCAAATATACTTTCATAAATCAATGACATTAACTGCAGAAGAAATTTTGAACCAAAACAGGAAATCCAAGGAAAAGAAAGCAGAAAGCCATGGATATTTTCTTTTTTATTTGAAACCATGGAAGGAATTCATTGGGAAGTTTGAAATATTATAGTCAACACAATGGCCATGTTGATTCAAAACACTCCAAGGGAGAAAATACACTCAATCAACTCAACTATGCTTTAATTCTAAGTTAATTGCCGCCAAACATACCAATTCTCCTTATCCACTCAGCAGGAAACTCCACAACATTATAATTCATAGAATCTCTATCATGATGTTTGAAGAAGTGAATGTTGTTTCTCACTACCGTAACCCCACACTTTACCTAGCTCTGGACTGGCTAAGTAATAAGGAGAGCTTAACGCTTAAAAAAACTAAAAATAATATTCTACAAGAATATGATAACTTGTGGTTCAAAAGGTATAGTCGTACCATGCATGGCTGTTATATTGTAAGAACGCTTAGCATGGAGTGTGTTATGATGTTACAAATACTTAATCACCACTCAATAAAAGTTCGCTAGTCATCAAGTTCGAGAAGCTCCAAAACAAAGATCTTTACAAAACAAAATTAGATTAATCAAACCTCCAACTTTCAAATATATCAGTTAAAACACCTAATCTGAACATGTTAAGACCACTGATCACATACACAACCAAGATATTTCCAATCTAACGGAATTCCATCATCTGTTAGCCATTATCTCGTTGCTGTCACAAGAAACTATAAATCAGGGCTTAAGCGACTAAAGAATTCATCCACAAGTGTTATTGCTTAAGTGTTTTAACCTCTAATAAGCCCATTAAAACGAACAAGGCAGGCAGCAACTAAATCTTCGTCTTAAAATCGTTATCTCGTCTAATATCAAGGCAACAAATGGAGATTATTAAGTAACCTAATCACTATAGAGATCCCAGTAATTCAGATTATTGCTAGCAAACCACATAATTAAATTAATTAATCATGCAATGCAACCTGGAGAGCTCAAGTAAACTAATCAAAAAACTTCAGAAGAACCTAATTAAATTAAAAGAACAAAAAAGCAGAGTACAAAAAGAAATCGAAAAGGAAAAAAACATACTGAGCGAGATCGCCTAGCTGACGCAAAATCCCAACGAGACCAGCAACAGCAACACCATCAAGAACAGCTTTAGGATCTTCACGTTTATCACTAGCTTCTTTATACAGCTCTGAGTGACCTAAACTATACTCATTCCTCACTTCAAACCTCACCAACGGCATTCTTATTCCACTTTTAACTTTCTCGCAGTAAAGAAAAAAAAGGCAACTACAAGAGCAATAAAACACGGATAATTTCTGTTATATCCACACAACAAACTATCAAAAACTAATAGTAAGAGCAATGTATGAATTGAACGAAGATAATGACGAAAAGCGGAAAACAGATAGTTTTTAAATGAAATTGTGCCTTCTTCTTCTTCGCTTTTTCGGTTTTTTATGGAATTTTTAAAGAGAAATGAAGTAGGTGAAGAGATTAGAGCAGCTTAACTGCTGAAAGAGAAAGGAAACGAATTTTTTTTTAAAAATGGCGAAAGGTAATGTCTGTATCTTTGTTTGTATGTGCGGTTTTTAGAGGTTGAGAAAGAGAGATGATAAGCGAAGCTGCTGAAGTAGCCAACTCTGCAAGCCATTCCTGCAAGGATAAAAACAGCTACAATTTTACAAAATTAAAATTAAGCATTGTTTGTACTGGTACTTGTGTCCAAGTTAAATTGTCGGATCTGCCCTTCCTGGTTTTGTTTAATTACATCTGTTTGACGCACCAGAAATATAATAATTTATAAATTTATAATGTATTTGTAAATTTAATTATTTATATATAATATAATGTTTTTATTAATAATTTTAAAATAAAAAATAAATAACTTATTGTATAATTTATATTTATTATATTCGTTAAAGTTTTGATTAAGTTCATTATATATTAAAAATTTAAAAATTTTAATTTAAATATATTCAATTATAAATGAATCGAACTTATTTTGTATATCTTTAAAAATAAACAATATAATAAAATACAAAGTATGCATTCAATTAAAATCATAATTTTTAACTATATAATATAATTTTATTCATAAATCTTTAATTTTTAAATAAAATAATAATTAAATTTTATAATCAATATGAAGTAAGGTGGTTTATGTGAATTAAATATAACAAACATAATGTAAATGGAAATAAAAAAATAAAATGGAGAATGGAGAAACAAGAAGATGCAGTGTTACAAATGTAATTATGATGAAGCTGGAGGGTTATACAAATGTACATGTGGGTTTTAGAATTGAAAGTAAAGGTTATGCATCTCTCTCACATGAGGAGTATAAATAACGATAGTATGGAATTTATCCTTCTGTTTTTGGGTGTCCGGTAAAGATGGGAAAATAGAAGAAAGGGAAATTTTGGAAGGTACGTATGGAAGATCAATTGGAATTTATGTGAAGGAGAAAGTGATATTTCAGAAATTCAATTGGATGTGGAAATTGACATATCAAGCATTTATTTAATATTCTTATTTAAGATTTAACTTTATCTTTATTTTTTATTTTCTTATATAAATTGTTTACTTTTTATAAAATCTTTTCCATAACTTTCCTCTTTCTTAAAAAAAAATCTTTAGACTCCATTTTTGAAAATGTATTTGTAACGATTTTTTAAATAATATTTCATATTTTAATTAACATACAAATATTTAAATTATTAAGTATTTCTTTACAAAAATAAATATCTTAATTCAATTTTTGTTTTATTTATTTTTACAATTTTATATTAAACTGTTGATTAAAATATTAAAGATAGGAAAATATTATAAAGAAGGAAAAAGCTATTAATTGTTATTTAATTTCTAAAATATTTATTATTTTAAATATATTAATGTTAAATTTCAATAATTTAAGTTAAACATTAATTAATCAGAAAATAAAAAAAAAAGATAAAAGTCAAAGATAGAAAATAAGAAAATTGATGAAAATACGACTTAAAAAATAGATAAAGTAAATTTTAGTATATCATAATAATTAGGATGATGATTAGTATATAATATACAATTCAATTCAGAGGATTAAAGAGAAATATAAAAGTACATTAATATAAAGATATATATATATATATATATATATAATGATTAAATAAGTTTTTTTTAACTTTTTTATCACTGAATTAAGATGCTTCAAAATTGCACCTTTTTGTCATTTTTTTTAAAAAACGTAAATGAAAAAAAAACTTGGTTAGTTTAAAGATTTACATACACATTAAGAAAAGTAAATACGAACGGCCGTACAATGGTGTAACAAATATCGAACCATTATCATACATTTTTATAAATACTTTTTAAAATAATAATTTTTTAATTTAAATAAATCTAAAATAAGCTCATAGTAATAAAACTTTATTTTTCTAAAAAATTCTCAAAAATCCCTAAAACTGTTGTAAGCTTGGTAGCCAAGGCAAGCGGAGGCAGCCCAAGAAGGGCAGCAGCCCACGCTTATTTTGCTAGCCAGTCCACTCCATTGGAATTCATTATACAAATAACCCAACCAAGAATCACGCACATCGCTCTTTCAGGGCTTAGCCGTCTATTCATATACAACCCATCTATTTTAATGTTGATTATTAAAAATATTTATTAAGTCCAATTAATATCCGTAGAAGAAGATGAACAGTGTAATGAGATCGATAATTTTTAATTATAATTTTTATTTTGATCCTATAAATGAATAATTATTTTGAAATTTTTTTTTAAAATAAATATATTTCAGATGATTATCATTTTGAAATAATTTGATATTTGGTGATTCAAAATGAAAAGAAATTTAAAATTTGAATTGTGATATGTTTTTGAGATATTATTTAATTTTATATATCTGTCGTGGTATCTACTTCGGCCGAGTGGACCCTGATCAGAAAAATCTTGTGAAGGGTAGGGCCATGTTTCACGTGGATTGCCCGGCGATTAAAGGCAAACCCATCGAGGATCATCGGCGTTCCTCCAAATCCATGTTTATGTCCATGCATGCCTCTCATTACACCATTATTTCTTCC
Source organism: Dalechampia spathulata (assembly GCA_948192965.1). NCBI lineage: Eukaryota > Viridiplantae > Streptophyta > Magnoliopsida > Malpighiales > Euphorbiaceae > Dalechampia > Dalechampia spathulata. Next base: position 9,915 of record CANYBF011681922.1, on the reverse strand, counting down.
CAAATATCCCAGACATTAGTTTATTTTTGATTTCAAATATTATTATCCAACAATCGATGAGTTTCAAATATTATACTGATCGAGAAAATTATATTAATTATAAAATTATAATAATTTATATGAATGAAAATTATATCAATATAAAATGGGTTTAACTATATATTTTCTAAAAATAAACAATTAATTTAAGATATATTTTTAAAAATTTCAAAGAACAATATCAAATATTGCAGTAATATTGGAGCGTGAATCTTCTTTTATTTTCCTATGCAGCACACATCCATCACTTTTATAGCTTTTGGCTGAAAGCCACCTCCTTCGTCTTTTTATTTTATTTTATTTTTATTAATGGTAATTTTAGCAAAATCAGAAAATCTTTATATTCATCATGCTTTGTTATCTATTGTCCATGCAATTATCTTTAAATTTAATTTAAATTAGGAGCTTCACTGTTCTTTTTTTAAAAAGTTTCCAGTTCAAAAAATGAAAGTAATAAAAATAATAATTTTATAATTTAAGGATTTTTATAAAAATAAAAAATAATGAAAAAAACAAAAAGTAGTGATACTTCCGATGAAAAAGTAAATAAAGGAAAAAATAGCTCATGAACCAATAAAAAGAAGGGGAAAAGAAATTAAAAATAAAAAAATGAATGGGGCAGAGAGGATGATAGAAGGCTTTCTGTACTATAATAAAGTCCGGCAAGACAACACAAACACAAAGGAAGAAGGCAGAAAATACAAGAGCTCTAAGTCGAGTATGGTTGAGAGCGTCTCTCTCTAGGAACTTCATTTTCTCTCTCTACGATTTTGTGGTTCTCATTTCCGTTACTATTAAGCTCTTTTGGTTTGATGATTTCCTGCTTGCTATTTCCTTGCATTTGATGAGCTACGTGGCCTGAACCTCATTGGAATACTGGGTATTTTCGGATCTGGGTACTCAGTACCCCTTTTCTGCTAGAATTGCTTAATTCTTTTGGGTGACCAGTTCGAGTATGGGGAAGAAGAAAAAAGCCAATGTTGAAGGTGGAACTCCGACTGATAAGATGGCGAGGAAGGGGAAAAAAGGATTGACTGTGAAGAGCCAACTGCCTTCCCCAGTTCAGGCGGAAATTCTGCAGGAATCAGATTTGGTGATAGCACATCAGATGGAGTCTGTTGAATCTCTCCCCCTGGAAAAAATAGATGATATTGGTGAGGATTCTTCCTCTATTCATTCGTGTACACTTGGGGATGCTGACACGGATGATATGGTGGACACTGTGGTGGCCGAAAAAAGCATGGAAGAAGTCAAAGACACAGCTGACACCAATGCCCCCCATATGTTTGATGAATTGCCTAGGACGGCTACTACTAATGCTCCTCTTGTGTTTGATGAAATGCCCAAGACTGCCAACACAGGGACTAATCCGAGCCAGACAAAGCCTTCTTTTGCTGGCCTTTTTAAGGATAACAGAAGCATCGAGCAAGGTTTCAAACTCCAGCAAGTAGAAGTTGGAGATGATGTCCAGCTGGAGGAGGACGATTTAATTGATGTTGAAGCATCATGGGGATGGTGTGCAGTCGGTTTCTTTTCTGGCAGATTTCCTGGCATGAAAGTAATACATCAGCTAGTATCTCGCTGGGGGGTTCGTTGTAAAATACTTCCTCACCAGCATGGGTGGGTCATTTTTAGCTTCAAAACGGAGGAGACCAGGGCTGAGATCATTGCCAAGGGGCCTTATTCAGTGGCTGGTAAATCCTTTTTCTTGAGGAATCTACCATTTGGTTTCACCTTTAGCCACCAGGAATTTATACAGATTCCCATTTGGGTTCAGCTACCCAATCTCCCAATGAACTGTTGGGGACCAGAGGCACTTAGTAAAATTGTTTCCAGAATTGGTGTTCCCTGTGCTACAGACAAGGTAACCCGTTGCAGAGAAAAGGTTGGATATACAAAGGTCCTTGTGAGTGTGGATGTCTCAGTGGAACCGGTTACATCATTTCTTGTCCGCATGCCTAGGAATATATCTTATGAGCAATATGTTGTCTATGAATCTTATCCGAACTTCTGTTGGAAATGTCGCACACATGGTCACAATGGATTCCGTTGTAAAGAACTTATTGAAACTAGTTCTAAGCAACAATTGGAAGTTGATACTGAAGGACAGGCAAACCTGCCAAACGAAGGCAAAGTTGGCAAGCATGGGATGCTTAATCCTACCCCTGGTGAGACTAGCAAAGGTGATTTGGCTTCGGTGACAATAGTTAAATCAGCCGATCAGTTTACTTTAACTAGGCAGCAACTTCAAGATCAGGCTCCGCCCCTTTGTACGGAGGCAATTGAATGCCATTCTGAGGAAGGCAACGAAGATGGTCATGCCCCAACTAGTGCCATAGTAAGGACTGGAGCATTAAAGCAACATGAACTGATTGATAGCAATGGGGAAAAGGCCGGCCTTGATCGTTCAGAAGGCAAATGGCTATTACCTCCTCGTGGAAAAAAGAAAAAGAATACCAAAGCAGGTGATTCTTCTATTGCTGCAGGCCGCATGATAGAAATGGGCAAGGTAACTGGTCCCTCTCTGACCTAGGGGACTAAGGAACAATCTGCCCGTAGAGCATAATGGTTTTCCTCTCCTGGAACGTACAGGGCCTCAACTCTGCCCCTTCTCAGAGTTGCGTTCTTAGACTAATCTGTGCTAAGAATGTTTCTTTCTGTTGCTTGCTGGAAACCAAACTCAATCATGATAAGGCGAACAAATTTTTACATAATAGACTGCCTGGTTGGAAGGCTGTACATAACTCTGATTCCATACCTGAGGGCCGTATTCTTGTTTGTTGGAATTCTATTTCTGTTCATTGTGAGGTTCTGAAATCTGAAGAGCAATTCATCCAATGCTCTGTTACAGACAAAGTGTCCCAACTGTCTCTCCATTTAATTATCATTTATGGGCTCTACAGTGTCTCCAAGCGTAGAGAACTTTAGGAGGAACTTATTAGAATAAAGGAGGGCTGCAACACTCCTTGGGTTGTTATGGGCGATTTCAATTGCATCGCATCTAGCGAGGAAAGGCTCGGATCCTCGGATAGTGCAGTTTACTTGATGCAGGATTTTGTGGACTTTCGATGCAGCCTAGGTCTAGAAGATATCCACTCTATAGGCTCTTTTTACACCTGGAATAGGGGAGCGAAATGGGCCAAGCTTGACCGAGTTATGGCAGATGCTAGTTGGTGAGATCTTGGTATGGAAACCCTCGCTGATTTTATGCCAATGGAGTTGCATTCTGACCATACACCTGTTATCACACGGTTTGGGGGCCGAAGTACTCATGGTTCCAAATCGTTTAAGTTTTTCAATATGTGGGTGCAGAATTCTCAAGATTAAATGACCTCTTGGCCAATGACCCAACTGACATGGATCTATTGATGCAGGTTCAAGAAGCTCGCAAGCAAGCTATCTTTTTGGAGGACGCTGAATTCTCCTTTGTGAAACAAAAAGCAAAGTGCAACCACCTTCTTCAAGGGGACAAACCTACTAAATACTTCCACTCGATGGTGAAGCGAAAAGCAGCTCGAAATAGCATCCCCTATTTGATGAAGGAGGATGGGACATTCACTGACTCCCTTGAAGAAGTGGTTGGAACCATGGTGAAATTTTACGAGGAGCTCATTGGAACAAGTACAATCATCATCGATTTGGATAGTGGGACATGGATGGAAGGTCCCCTGGTTTCAAAGGATGATCAACAATCCTTAACCAATCCAGTTTCCAGAATTGAGATTCATAAGGCCCTGCTTTCCATGGGAAATGATAAAGCGTCTGGCCCGGACGGTTTCACGTCTCAATTCTTTAAGGATCAATGGAATACTGTCGGTGATCTGGTGACTGAAGCGGTGCTGGAATTCTTTTCAACGGGGCAGTTGTTGAAACAAATCAACCACACTCTTATTTGCTTAATTCCAAAGAAGGAACATAATCGCTCGGCTGTAGACTTCCGACCGATTGCTTGCGCAAATGTTACATATAAGATAATAGCTAAGATCTTGGCCAACAGACTCTCTCATGTCCTGCCTGGATGCATTAATAAGTCACAATTTGCATTTGTCGATGGGAGAGGTATGATCGACAATATATTCCTGGTGCAGGAATTAGTTAGAGGCTACACTCGGAAACGTATCTCCCTCCGGTGCATGATGAACGTTGATATTAAGAAAGCATTCGATTCAGTCTCCTGGGCCTTCCTTTGTTCTGCCTTGGCAGGTATTGGAATTCCAGAGACATTTTCCAAATGGGTGATGGAATGCGTCACAACGGTCTCCTACTTAGTGGTAATTAATGGATCCATTTCTGGCTTTTTTAGAGGTCAGCGTGGTTTAAGGCAGAGGGATCCCATGTCCCCTTACCTATTCATTATTTGCATGGAGTATTTTTTGAGATTACTATGCAAACGCACTAAAAGAAATGACTTCAAATTCCATCCAAAATGCAAAGACAGATGCATATCCCATGTCCTCTTTGCTGATGATTTACTGCTTTTCTCTAGAGGAGACAGGGCCTCGATTTCTATTTTGTATGACACCTTGAGAGAGTTCGAAGCTGTTTCAGGGCTTGGGATCAGTCCTGCTAAGTCATCCTTATTCCTGGCTGGAGTTCCATCAAGGGAGCTGGAACTAATCCAATCTATGACTCAAATGGCAAGGGGACATTTTCCAATCAGATACTTAGGCATTCCATTGTCACCACAATCCCTTAGAGCATCAGAGTTCCAGGGATTGATTATCTCGGTGAGTGATTATATATCTAGCTGAGATTCAAAATCACTTTCTTTTGCAGGCAGACTTGTTCTAATCAAGACAGTCATATTCGGAGTGCTCTCATTCTGGCTACAAGTGGTTCCTATCCCTGCCTTAGTTTTAGATCGCATCACTTCCCTCTGTAGAAAGTTCCTTTGGGGATCAAAGATGGCTCGTGTTGCCTGGTCAGACATGTGCCTGTCCACGGAGGAGGGAGGCCTTGGTCTCAAAGACCTAAAGATGTGGAACATTGCCCTCATGTCAAAACTCATTTGGGATATTCACCAAGATAAGGCTTCTTTATGGATTAAGTGGATGCATGGAGTATACCTTGCGGGACGTTGCATCTAGACTTTCCAGCCACATAAAAGGGACTCCCCTCTAATTAAAAAGATTGCTGGTATTAGAGATTGGCTACAGCACAAGTGTGGAGGGATCAGCCAAGTGATTGACTTATTTGGACGTACCACAGTTCATGGCAAGCTAGAAACCACAGGTATCTATGATGAAATCCGGGCAAGAGGTAATACCAGACCATGGATGAAAGTAATTTGGGGGAAATTCATACCCCCAAAATTCTCCTTCATTGCTTGGCTTGCCTTTCATAATAGGCTCCCCACTCGGCTCAACCTTGATTTTCTTAACCTGGACATAACCTATGCTTATTGCCAGCGTGCCCCTGAGATTGCCGATCATTTGTTCTTTACATATGTGGAAACCCAGAAGATATGAAGAAGTATCAGGCATTGGCTCCGCATCCAAGGTGAACTCTCCACTCCAGGCCGAGCTACAAGAGTCTTATTTCATGGCTATAGAGAACAACGTATGAAAACGAAAGCCATCAAACTTTCTTTTGTTGCTACTGTGTATTACATATGGAAATCTTGTAATGAACTAATCTTTGATAGGCGCAACATTCATGGCAAGGATATAGTGTCAAAAATCTAGGTGGACGTTTACATGATTTTGTATCAGTTATATCCGAGCTCTAGTATCCATTTTCAGACTGCATGATAGCCTTAGCTATCTTAGATAGATTTTGAGTTATTCGCTTGTAGAGTTGGGGTATGCCCCTCCTATATATGTACAGCTTCTTTGGTTAAATATATTTACCCTTTAACCAAAAAAATAATAATAATGGCCTGAAGAAAGGGATCGAGGAAGATAGGGGATACACGATAAATTAAAGCTAAATCATACATGCTATGGGAAATAAAATAAAGGCTTATTCTATTACAAATGGTCTTTGACGATATAAAAATTTGAGATGTTAAGCAACATTTTCTCCACTTAGGAAAATGCCTCAGGTAATACAAATCAAAAATGCATGAATGAATATGCAAAAGAGACAAATAATTGTTAGTAATAAACAAAATTTGAGACTCAAATGACCAATTCACTGCCATGTGAAAGCATAAATCAAGGGCCAAAGTATAATGAATGTAATGGCAACAATCATAAAAAATACAATAATAAACACGAATTGGATCATGAAAATCATGAAAAATGATCAATTTTAGGCAAAATCAATTAATAGTATAATTGGAAGATTCTAAGATCACATGTGGCATCACTTAGAAACAAATCAACATCCAATTAAGCTACTTATCTCAAGTGACAAGCCAAATCACAATTAAAATGACATTAATTGAGTAATTAAGCAAAATAAAAGATTTAATGGCAAAATCAAAGGAAATTGTTATGGCACAATGAATTGAAGGACTTTAAGATCATTCAAATGTCAATTAAAGATGACAAACACATCTAATTAAAGCTAATCATATCACCAACATTAAATTAATAAATTAAATAGGCATTTAATTTGAACAACCAATTTTGAAGCTAAAATTAATGATGTAGGATTAATGTGTGAAGAATTCAGATTATTAGAGTTATTTTGAAGCCATGAATGCTATTGAAAACTTCAATAAAAATCAGAAAACTAGTGAAATCAGGCAAGCAATCATGTGAGTATAATAAATCTTGCATCTATATATACCACACACAGATAGATGTGCATAGCATATAAGCTATGTGTGGCATACATAGATGGTTGTGCACAACATATAGCATGCAAAATATGAACAAAAATGCATTTTTAGGTAAAAATGCAAAGCAAAACACAAATCTCAGTAGATTTATGACTATTACAGATCATTCAAGCCATAAATAAGCATTCAATGCTACTGTAGCATTCATGATTGAATCCAATCATTAAAAATAAAGCCAAAAATCACAAACTCATCAAGAAATTAAGAAGACAATGAGAAGAGAATAAGCATTCTTTACTCATTAAAGTAATTAGCTTCTGAAACCTTGATTCCAAATGTGATTAGGGATTTAAGTAGGATTAATTATACTCTAATCCTAGATTAATTACTTAATCAAGTGCTTAATCAAATATGAATCCAATTTGGTAGAGTTTGCGTAGATTTTATGAATTTCAAACTTCCTTTTCTATAAATACAAGACATATATTTATAGGAAAGGGTGATGGGTTGTTAAAGGATTGATAAACAATATGAGATTTTGGAAAATATGCATGATATACACAGTATATAGTGCTATATATGCAACATATAGCCTAGAAAAAGGCTATATGTGTAACATGTAGTAGCATATGCCCAACATTATGCATTTTTAACCTATGTATATTGCCCAATGTGATTGCATTAGGATATATGCCATATGTCAAATAAACATCATTTGGGGCATAAATGCATGGTATCATATGGAGCATATTAGATTTGCATGGGAAAAGGCCGTTCACTATACATATACTTTTAGAACATATGCAACATGTAGCACTATATGCTCCACATATCAGAAAATGCATGCTATGTGCTTTACCTTCCACAAGCAAAATGTAATGTTCTATGCATGTCCAGAACACTCAAGGGAGGCTCAAAGGCATGTATGTAAATCAGGATCAACATTGGGGACCTATACCAAGCTCAACCAAACCTAAAGTTGTAGTATGCGAGTGAAAAGTCAGGGTCAATACAAGCAAGCCATCTATGAATACAACCATAAATTATCTCTTGATGAGAGCAATAAACCTATAGATCAAGATATATCTAGAAGTATGATAGTTATTCTTTTATATCTAACTATCTTTAAACCAGACATCATGTTTTCCATATACATGTGTGATCATTTTCATTCATCTCCTAAAGAATCTCACTTATCTACTATTAAAAGAATTTTTAAATACTTGGTTAGTACTTCAAGTTATGGTTTATAGTATCCTAAGGATACATCTTTTAAGTTAATTACTTTATTAGATACTGACTTCGCTGGAAATGTCTTATATAGAAAGGGTATGTTTTATACTTGTCACTTTTTTGTAATTACTTGATTTCATGTTTTAGTGAAATAAAATTCATTGCATTATCTACTATTGAGGTAAAATATATGTCTGTAGGTTGTTGTTATGCTTAAATGCTTTGGATTCAATAATAATCAAGAGATTATAATCTAAATATTACTTACACTCCAATTAAATATGATAATACTAGTATTATTAACTTGTCTAAGAACCCATTTAACATTCTAGAAGTAATCATAGATATAAGATATCATTTTTTATGTAATAATGTGTAAAAAAGGAATGTTATATTAGAATTTATTAACACAACTCACCAACTTGCAGATATTTTCATAAAACACTTTTGTGAAGAGCATCTAAACGGTAATTAAGCATGATCTTGGTATGACTGATGGTTCATTTCTCTCTTAATTTTGGTAAAAATTATCTTTTCAAGTAATTTATTTCAAAACTTCCATAAAAACTACATATTTTGAGAAAACTATGTAAAATAGGTGTTGTACGGGTGTATGTTAATTGATGCAATCATATGCATGCTTTTTTTAATCTTGAACTTTCATTCAGTTTCCAATAGCTTTCATACAGACATACAACCCCCTTAGTACAACCATACACTTTTAAGCATGTTTTACTTAAAGTAGCTTTCGTATGCTCATACATAATAAGTTGTTCTCAATTTTTAACCCTAAAATCACTTTTTTTCTCACTTTTCACTCTCACTATCATTTTAAACTCTTTTCATTTCAAACAATAACAATTTTATCTTCAAATTTCCTTTTGAAAACACCTTCTCCTTTCATTTTCTTAAAATTTTTCTTCTTATTTTCTCATTTTCCATCAAAATCTCACTTTTATTTCAAGAAAAACTTGGATTTCACTCTCTAGTTATGCAAAAATTTCATCCAAGTGTCACATCCCAATCGAAGTAACATGCTCCCGTAGTGTAATTATCAACTTTTCCGAGTTAGAAAATTGATAATCACCCTACAAGGGATACATACATTTAACCTATTATGGCAATAATTTTTTTAATATGTAAAATATATACTCTGTTGCACCATCTATAAACAATCAGTAATCTCGTCTAAATGGATTTTATCATAAAATAAAAATATATTTTATTTCACTAGTAATTCACTTTGATCATACATTTAAACAACAACCCATATAATATTTTATTTTTCATTACAAAATATCCTCAGTGGTGCCATCACAATATACATCGTCATATAATACATTAATTTTTATGTTATAATTTACTTTACTGTCAAAATAATATAAAAGAGAGTTGTACGAAACTGATGTTGTTACACCCCAGCCTATACCTGGGGTAACATGCTCCCGTAGCATACGTAACGACCTTCTATACCGAAAGCCGCTACGTATCCTACAAGGGATACGTCTAAAATCGAGTATTTTAAGTTCGTATGGGCACACGATCTAGTATCTAGTGGTGAGAGCAAGGGTAGCGTGGTATACATTCAAACAAGCATGCCTTATACCTCAATAATATACGTTCATTCATTCACACGGTTTGTTACAGTTCATTGGTACAATGACAACAAACCAATACATACATGAGTTTACTCTGTACATAACAGACTCACCACTAAACATAACACTATCCACTACTGCCGCTATGACTAATAAGAGCTAAACGATACAAAAAGGGAATGGAGATTGCCAACAGCTCTACAACCACCTTGAGAATGCCTTCTCAGCTGACGACCTCTATCGCCTCTCCTGCTGCTCCCCTGAGGGCTCGGAACCTATGTTCATCAAATGATAAACGCTGAGTATAAAACTCAGTGG
>CANYBF011681836.1:0-11212 GCA_948192965.1 Dalechampia spathulata | reverse complement strand
TCTTATGCTGGAGAGAGGTGAACTTGTTATAGATTTATCCTGGTTACATGAGTGAATTTGTTTCTGTATAGTGAAAGTGTACAATCATAGTGAATTTGTTTCTCCAATAAATTGGAATAGATGGTGCATTGTCATTCATATGTTATTATGAAGTGTAAATGTGCAATGCTCACAATGCCTTTGTTGTTCTTTTTTTGTTGTCCTCGGTCTTGTTGTTATTCATGTTCTGTTCTAGAATTTCCAAATCCAGTAAAATTAATTATTTTTATAATTTTATGTATTATTATAAGTTTATATAAAATTTTATTATAATTATATCAAATTTTTAATATTTTAAAAAAATATTAAAATATTGAAAAATTAAATTCAATTAATTTTTAATTTTTAAATTCAATCAATTAATTTAAATTAATTTTTAAATTAATTTTTAAATTCAATTAATTTTTGAGAAATTAAATTCAATTAATTTTTAAATTATAGCTACGGAATTAGCGACGGAATTAATTCCGTCGCAAAATGCCTTGCGACGGAATAGCGACGGAAAAATTCCGTTGTTAAATCCGTTGCAATTTAGCGACGGATTTAGCGACGGAAAAATTCCGTCGCTAATCCGTCGTTATAATTTTAGCGTCAAATGGTTTACCGACGGAATTTTTCCGTCGCTAAATCCGTCGCAATACCAAATAGCGACGGCAAATTCCCCTATAGCGACGGCAAAATTCCGTCGCTATTTTACATGATTTTTGTAGTGATATATAATAATTGGGGATGCTTATATACATACACATTTTATGCATGTTTAATAAATAAATAAAAAAACTATCACAATTCTCTCTTCTAAAATAGACCAATATAAACACTGATCTCTCCCCTCTCCTCTCCTCCTTTCCACATTCTCTATTTCTTTCTATAAATCTCTAGCATAAACGAAAATCACAGACGTTGGAAGATGAGCTGATATCGATAGAAAACAAGACAATGACGATGTAAATAATAATAATGATGCTCTTGTAAACATAGGAGAAGCTATATATTATTGATTGTGATAGAGTTTTTGTAGATTTAAATGATCTTAATGATGTTCATAACATTGTCCTCAATAAAGTTCTTACTGACAAAGATGGTTAAGAAGATGTAGTCCACGATATAGATAACGATGAGGATGAAATTGGTGACGATGATAAAGCCAATGAAGATTAGCTTGACTAAAGTACAGTGAATTAGTCAATACAAAACAATTTTATGAAATTGGTAACCATTCTATATATTATATGATTATTGAAAGATGTTATCCATGAAATAAATGATATATAATTTCTATTATTAATCTAATTAATATCAATCTTAATATTTGCCATATCCACCATTTCATAATTAATTATAATTATGTGTAAATGATTTGTTAGATTTGGATTAGTTTATGAATGGCTTGTAAAAAAATTGAGGTCCAAGAATGAATTAGTGCTAATATTACGTAGTATATTTTAGCATGTGATTTATAGACTTTAGGAATAGCTACTTAGTTAAATGGAATAAAAATAGACTAGAGAAGAGTTGATTGAGGATGAAATGAAGGCTTTAGAAGAGCTACCATTACCCTTGTCGCATAAGAGGTTGCTAAATTCCCATAATGATATGTATACATAAATGTCCATGAATTAGGACACTATATGAGGGTAGCTACTAAATGGGGGTTGGCAAGTTGTTCAAAACGATAATTAAGGTCTTCTATTATGCCAATTTGTGGATAAAGTTGCTTGAAAGGCAAAAAATCCACGTTCCTTATGAAACCATATAGAAGAGGAAACGAAGTGAGAAGTTTTGCTTCCTTGTTTGGGGCATACAGCTATTTGTTGTTGAAGGAGATACCGTGAAGACCAAGTGCATCTCTGTTTGAATTTAGGTTATATATGTGAGATTGACCAACTCTTATGTATGTGAAAATTTAGAAATTATGAATGTGTTTTTGAATTTGTTTGAGTTGCTGTTTATGGCGAGTAAAAATGGTGCTTCATGGAATATAAAGATCATATGACTAGAATTCAGTATACTAAATTTCTGGAAAATTCTTGGGTATTTAATAAATGCTTATTTTTGTCTAATTTGCATGGGTGGGGCACTGTAGTGTGAAACTATCATGTGTGCGTAAATGAGTGCTGTGTGTGATGTTGCTGAATTATATGTTTAAAGTAGCAAATTGCCGAAGGCCTTTTAGATGGAAGAAAATTAAACTGAATGAATTCCAACATGTGCATAGAAGGGACCAAGGTATGGCTAATATGCGTAAAAATGTCTAAAGATTGTTCACTTGAAATAGGGATTAATAGAATGTTTGCTCTCGCATGACTCTAGGAAGGTTATTTGGCTAGGAGCAAGGTATATTGGCACACACGTAAAGCACCTGAAACTTACGACACTGGATTGTACGACCATAGTGTCGACCTCACTGAAATTGCAGCATGAATGTGCTTAAAACCAGTAACTAAGATGAGGAAGTCAATTTACAATTCTGCCTTCGAATGGATTTACCGAAGAACTCAATTACAGGTTAAGTGCGCACCATTAAGCAAAATAACTGGACCGAATGAATATATTAGCAGCGCTGACGTGAGCTTTAAAATTTAGGGACATTGGTCCTTAAATTAAGTGATTAAGACGAGAAAATTTGGACTGAAAAGCTTCTCCAACTACTGCCAACGGTTATTGGTTTAAACTGTTTAATTTTTAGGACTAAACTGAGGAATCAAACGCAATAATAAGGTGTTACATCATTGGCCATTGGTTTGCATGGCATGCAATTTCTTTGTATTTATGATTATGAGGTCAGATGAATTACAGCTTACACAAAGGAAAAATAATGAATTGGTTATCATATTTTGCTATTGCCAAACAGAAATATTAATACAAAGGGAAATTGATATTCTCTAGTGTAACTTGGGTGAACAGTATTCACGTGCATGCATGGGATCTAAATAACCAAAAAAGGACATGATATGGAAGTAAAATACAAGTACGATCATGAATTACATAATTGTCAATTGAAAATTTGTAATAAAGATATGTGAATAGAAATGGCGACAGTGGTGTATGACGTATGTGTGCAGGTGAAAGCTCTTGATGACAAATAAATCACCATAAGTTAGTTAGCCGAGGAATGGCTTATATTTGAATTACAGTTAGTGGATTGATGGTGAATTGGTGGAATCTATATTTCTGTTGAATGTGGGGTAAAAGGTAAGATTTTAAGTGTGAGTTTATAAGATCGAATAGAACTGGCTATGATTAATAAAGAAAGAATTGCTAGTTATTTAACATTACTTGACCGAGAGAAATAAAATAAATGAATACATATTACATATACAATTAAAGAAATACGTAAGGACCAATCAAGATAAATTTGTAAAATAATTTGAGAAGATTAAGGAATCTAATTGATTTATATAAAATGAATTTTATGTCTAGCAACTATAGGATTGAGGAATTACTCTTCTTGCTTCAAGGGGCAAATAAAGACAGAGAAAATAGGTATGTATTTATTTACTATTAACTTACAGATGAGATTGACTGATAATAAAAGACTTGTTGGAAGGCAAGTTTATGATGGTAAAATTATTAGTTATTGAAATAATTATCTTTTATCAATTTTTGATAATTCTATATGGTTATGTGACTAAACCAAAATAGAAAAGAGAATCATGTAGTAGATTAAACACTTGATAGGATTTAAACATCTACAGAGCACATTGGTTTGGTACATCAATAAAGATTGATGCTTTTTATGAAGAATTATGATTGTGCTTAGGATTTAATCATTTGCAAAGACAAACACGAGACAACTGAACCTATTGAATTAGAATCCCTTATTTCTTTTATGTTGGCATATGATTATGTTATAAAATGATAAATGAATTGATTCATTGATTGATATTACCAACGATGAAATGAATAAGATTAACATATAGTTATTGTGATACAAATTGATATATGAATAGATCCTTGATTGATGTGATGTGTGATAATACATATGAGATAATAATTATTGAGTTATAAATTGATATCGACAAGCGAATAGAAGACCTATCCAAAATATGAAAATATTATGAATCGGATATTGTTTAATGATTCAATTGTTATATATTTGTTGAATGATATTTATATATGGAATTATGATATAATCAAAATGAAAATGAGAATATTTGATAGAATGACATACAGAGTAATAATTATGAATGGTCATGCATCATATTTCATTGGCATGACATGCAATAGAGGAATAAGGGAGGTATTGAAATATATTTATATATATACGAGGAATAAGAGAGGCATAACTATATGTATATGATGGAGGAATAAGGAAGATAAATATGTACTGGATAAATAAAATATATGTTAAACGTGAAACTGGTAAAGATTGTGCATAATTAGAGACATTACATGGGCAATTTAAGGTTGTATATTAGTATAAATGCATTCATTGACATTTTACATAGCATTCCATTGTATAACATAATATCATCATAATAGTTAATATATGAGTGAAGAATATAGTTGTTTCAAATAATTGTTGAATGGTTAGTAACATGATTAAAGAATGTTATTCAAATAAAATTATACTCTATTACATGATAGTGAACCTAACACCGTATAACCTGAAATAATACTATCCTTATTAATAGTTTATTCATAATAAAACTATACTCTATTACATGATAGTGAACCTAACACCGTATAACCTAAAATAATACTATCCTTATTAATAGTTTATTCATACATATGGGCTCTTCTTGTTTTGCCTCTTCCTTCGGTTGTAAAGCTAAAGCATAATCTTTTCACCCATTGCTTGATGTCATCGATAAAACACAAGATTGTTCTCCTATTAAAAGTGAATAGTTCACTACTAAAACTAACATGGCTTGATTCCTTTCCATAAAATCCAAGAATATTATAAGATCGAAGTCATCTATGGACATTCATAAAGTCTACTCACGTCATGTCATACCTATAGTTGTAACAACTTTCAAATTCATGATCTTCAACTTCCCCCACATGCCATGATGTGATTTGGAAAGATTGTGAGATGATAAAATGATAAACAATAGATACTTATGGTTCACACCTTGACAATGAAGCTATATAGTTACTTATAGTTTATTTTTAACGTTCCTCCTCAATGAAGTTATATATTTATTTTTCTCGAGATCATTTCTTGATGAGGTTATTATTTTGTTTTTATTCTTAAGGTTGGTTAATAGCATCCCTCCTTATTGAGTTGTGTGAATGATGTAAATAATATAGTTTGATGAATAGAAATGATATGTTTTATTTGATTACACGAGGAAATATACATCTTACAATATCTCTATGAATTCTCATTGTTGCAAAATAAATTTACCTATTTTATCTTAAATATATTTATTATGCTTTTAAGCACTACTAAATTTTATACTCAATGTTACCATTTGATGAACGTAGATTAGCATGTACGATGGAGGGAGACCGGTCAATCATCAACGAGTAACATTTTTACAGTTCAAGAGCAAAGGACTTGACGTACTTCAATAGATTTTATAATATGTATGCAATTATTATATGAAAATAGTCCATCCAAACGCAATTTATGTAATTGCATTATTATCAAGTGCAAAAGAACAAATAACATAATAAGGATATATGTATCAGAATAAATAACACAATAAGTATACATGTATCATAAGTAAACGTTATAATTAAAGGGAAATTATAATTCATCAAAAAAATTAATATATCTTTTATAGTGTTTAATGAATCCCAACTAATAAAGCATTTTATAAAAGTATGTTTTACATGTTGGGTGCAATAATATCTTAATATAAGTGAGTGTTTGTGAAATAATTTTAACTTTCTTTTTCCTACGTATGCAATTATTTTAAGAAAATTTTATATTTTGTAATTAAATTTTAAAAAGTGGTATTATTTTGTAAAGTTCGTTTCTATCAAATGAGCAATCATTGATGTAAAAATATAATAATAATAATTTTCATTAAATGGGCAATCATTGGTGTGAAAATTATATTTTTTGTTTGAAAATTAAATATATTTTGGTATTAAAAATGCATTAATAATAATTTATATCAAATATGCAATTATTGGTTAAAAATTGTATATTTTTTGTCATAAAAATATAGTAATAATAATTTCTATCAAATAGGCAATCATTAATATAAAAATTATATATCTTTTGGTGTAAAAATATTTTAATAATAATAATTTTTATTAAATAGGTAATCATTTGTGTAAAAATTATATAATTTTAGTGTACTACTAATAATTTGTATCACACGTGCAATTATTAGTGTATAAATTATATATTTTTTATTAAAAAATATAGGATTTTTCATGTAAAATTATCTTGATAATAACTTCTATCAAATTGACAATCATTTATGTTGAAATTACATATTTTTAAGAGCAATTTCTCAATTTAATGTAAAAAAATTTAGAAAATTCTGTTTGGTATGAAAGAAAAAAAATTCCTGATTTGATGAAAAATGGATTGGCCGTCACTTTTATCAGCTACCGTATAACGCGACAATTAACGTGACAATTCACTGCTGATGTGACTTGACATGTGACTTAATTTTAAAGTTGACTGTCGGTTATAATGACAGTCAAATTTATTTTATATTTTAATATTTTATTCTTATAAATATTTTATTATAAATAAAATATTTATTTATAAATAAATACATAATGACGTTGTTGTAATGATTAATTTTATTTTATAATATTATTAATAATATATTATAATGATTAAATAAAATAATTAAATTTATTTAATTATTATTAGTATTAAGATTATTAAATTTAATAATATTAACATTAATTATTTGTAATAGTAATAATAAGTAATAGTAGTAAAAATAATAATATTATTAATAATATTATATTTTAATATTATTAATATTTAATATTGTTAAATTTAATCTGAATATTATTAAATTTAATAATCTTAATACTAACAATAATTAAATAAATTTAATTATTTTATTTAATCATTAAAATATATTATTCACAATATTATAAAATAAAATTAAGTATTACCACAACAACATCACTACATCATTATATATTTATTTATAAATAAATATTTTATTTATAATAAAATATTTATAATAATAATATAATAAAATATTAAAATATAAAATAAACTTAACCATCATTATAATCGGCGGTCAACTTTAAAATAGAGCCACGCATCATGTCACGTCAACAGTGAATTGCCATGTCATATGGCAATTGATAAAAGTGGCGGTCAATCCATTTTTTATATCAAATTGGAAATTTTTTTCCTTTTCACACTAAACACATAATTTTCTAATTTTTTCTAGAAAATTGCTGTATTTTTAATGTAAAAATATATTAATAATAATTTGTATTAAATGAGCAATTATTGTTGTAAAAATTATATATTTTTCTTGTAAAAAATACTAATAATAATTTCTATCAAATATACGATCATTAATTTAAAAGTTATTTTTTTTCAAGGATAAAGGTAAATTAGAGAAAATTTATTTCTTCTTGTCCACCTAATAATTAACAATAGTTTGATATCTCTCTTTAAGTGATAATATATGGTCATGCTCTTTAGCAATCAACATATCATTTCAATCTGATTCTTCAAATATAAAATAATAAAAAAATCAAAATTTTTCAAGGGAGTTACATGAAGCACCTTCATAATAATATATTTGTGTATAGTCTAATAACTAGAAATAACATACTACTTTAAAGCAACACCAACTATGTAGCATCATGTTCATAAAATAATAAAATAAAATAATAATATATTTGTTGATTTTTTTTCTTTCTTTGGTAGGTGGCCTGCTTTTATTGAATAAAAGCAGAAGGGAGGGAAAAGTCAGCACTGCATTCGATGCTGACAGCCTGTCTTGGACGCGTAGGAGTGCTTATAAAAGGCACTCAACCCTTCTACCAAAATACATAACAAAAACAATGAAAATAAAGAGAGCCTAAGTAAAGAAAAATACTCTGAAGTTTAGGAAATACTTTCCTAAAGGGTTGGGGAGAGAAAATAGTGAGGTTATTAATTTTAGGTCGGGAAACACCTTGCGAGCCACTATTTTATTTTATCTTTTGTGTACCTACTATTTGTAATAGTGGAAGATTTATTGTGAGTTTTTGTCCATGGACGTAACACAAAATTGAGGGTGAACTACATTAAATTTTCTGTGTCCATTTTGCTCAATTTTGCATTTCTTTTCAAAAATATATCGGTCTTACTCAACAAGTGGTATCAGAGCTTCAGTTCTTGTTGAAGATATTTTTTGAAAAGAAGCACGCTATAGGGAAGGGAAAAATTCAAAGAATTTTTTGGTGAGATCCGTTCAAAAAATGGACGTAAAAAGTCGAATTAGGTGAACAGTGCTCAACAGTAATTGGAAAGGTGACGCACTGTAGCAATTTAATTTTTTGGGTTGACAAGTCAAAGTTAATGTTCAATGGGTCTCACAACACTATTCATGTGGGGTCATCTATCACTATTCAAAGTTAATGTTGATCGGGTCCCATAGCACTATTTAAGTAGGGTCCACATTACTGTTTACCGGGTCCTACAGCACTATTCAAGTAGGGTCCGTCAAACACTATTCCGGTGAGTGCTATTCAGGCGGTTACTATTTCGACGAGTACTATTCCGGTGAGTTACTATTTATCGGGTCACGCGGTGAAAATTTTAAAGATACCTATTCTATCAAATTTTAACGTCCTGATTCCATTTTTGAGGTCAATTTTCTCAAATTTGGATTAATTTGGCAAATGGAGGTGAAGACGAGCAAAATGATCAATTTAAATGGTATGAACTATCGCATTTGGAGAAGCAAGATGAAGGATCTCTTAATGGTCACGAAAATGCACCTGCCTGTATTTTCTACAGGAAAATCGGAGGTGATGTCCAACGAAGAATGGGAGTTCGAGCATGAGCGAGTTTGTGGTTATATTCGATAATTTGTCGACGATAATGTGTACAATCACATCTGTAATGAAACGCATGCAAGAATGTTGTGGAATAAGCTGGAGCAATTGTATGCTTCAAAGACTGGCAACAACAAAAAGTTTTATCTGACAAAGTTAATGCAAGTAAAATATCAAGAAGGTGCTTCTGTGGCTGATCACTTGAACAACATGGAAGGGATCGTGGATCAACTGGCGATAATGGGCATAAAGTTTGACGACGAGGTGATTGCTCTTATGGTGCTAGCTTCATTACCAGAGTCTTGGGAGACTTTGAAGGTGTCTTTGACAAATACTGCTCCAAATGGTGCAGTAAGTATGGAGTCAGTTAAGAGCAACATACTGAATGAGGAGATGAGAAGAAGATCATAGAATTCAGCCTCTTCATCATAGTCTGAAATTCTGGTTGCAGAAAGTAGAGGGAGGAATCAAACCAGAGGTCCGAAGCCTAGAGACAAAAGCAGGGGCAAGTCAAACAAGTATGTAAATGTCGTATGCCATTACTGTAAAAGCAAAGGCTACATCAAGTTATTTTGCCAAAAATTCAAGAAAGATCAGGAGAAGAATAAAGGCAAAGATGTGAAGAGAGAAGGTAACAGTGATGATGAACAGGGTAACATTGTTGACTTTAACATTGTTACTGATACATAAATTATCAGTCTGGCAACCCAAGAGACTAGTTGGATGATTGACAGTGGAGCTACAATTCATGCTACATCTCACAGGCAATTTTTCTCATCTTATACACGAGGAGAATTTGGTATTATTAAGATAGGAAATGGAAATTTATCAAAAATAATTGGCAAAGGAGACATCTGCTTGGAGACAGAGAATGGTATGAGGCTACAATTGAGAGATGTCAGGCATATTTCTGATATGCGCATGAATCTAATTTCTGTTGGAAGGTTAGATGATGAGGGTTTCCGAAATGTTTTTGGGAATGGAAAATGGAAGCTTACTAAAGGCTCCTTGGTGGTGGCTAAAGGTTAGAAGCAATCAAGTTTAAACTTGATGCAAGCTAAGCTCTCCATTGATGTTATGAATACAATGGAGAAGGATGACACAACTGATTTGTGGCACAGAAGACTTGGTCACATTGGCGAAAAAGGGATGACTCAGCTTATGAAGAAGAATGTCTTATCTGGTTTAAACCAGTTCCATTTGAAGAAATGTGTTGACTGTCAAGCAGGGAAGTAGAACAGGGTTTCTTTCAAAAGTTCCCCTCCATCCAGAATGAAGAATGTCCTAGATCTGATTCGCTCAGATTTATGCGGACCACTACCTAAGTCACTTGGTAATGCTTAATACTTTGTGACTTTTATTGATGATCATTCTAGGAAGACGTGGGCTTATACTTTGAAGTCCAAGGATCAAGTGCTATAAGTATTTAAGCAATTTCATGCCTCAGTTGAGAGATAGACTGGGAAGAAACTGAAGTGCATCTGTACAGATAATGGTGGAGAGTACATTGGATCATTTGATGCTTACTGTAAAGAGCATGGTATTCGACATCAGACGACACTACCAAAAACACTGCAATTGAATGGCTTAGCTAAGAGGATGAACAAGACTTTGATGGAAAGGGTCAAGTGTATATTTTCACATTCAAAGTTATCTAAAGCATTTTGGGGTGAAGCTTTACTTGTAGCTGTGTATGCATTGAACTGTTCACCATGTGTTCCTCTCAATTATGAAGTTCTAGAGAAGGTGTGGTCAGGAAAAGATGTTTCCTATGATCATTTGAGGGTTTTTGGTTGTCACGCCTTACCGTAACATGCTCCCGTAAAATAATTAATGATCCCCAATACGTGGAAACCACTAATTACTCTACAAGGGATTTCTATGAACTTTTTTTTTTATTCTAATTATATATACTATGTGATTATCTGTTTACAAACTAACGGTGCGTCGTACTAGTTCTTTGCGGAAGACTTAGTCCCTGAGTTACAATTTTTAACTTTCTGTCTTACAGATTAATTTACTTAATCAATTAATTAATTTCACTACTAACCAAGTCCTTGTCCTCAAAACTTCTGCTGAGTTGGTTCTTTGGGAAATCCGTGCTCACTACCATCTGTTAACCTGCGTCCATCAAATGACGAACGCTGAGTATAAAACTCAGTGGTGCTTAAACATATAATATATGAAAATAATGTGCATTTATAAATCATATATAATCAAATCATGAAAATCATAATAACTT
>CANYBF011681608.1:0-16367 GCA_948192965.1 Dalechampia spathulata | reverse complement strand
AGAGCTCAGCTCTGGGCACACTGGATCAATATAAATGGAATTCTTACGGGAATTAGTACATAAATAGTCTCCTGAGATGGGAGATGGATATAAAGAGTGCAGGGCACTCAACAGATAAATGGCTGCCTAAGGGCGATGAGTACCGGTACCTATCGGGATCCAGTGTGTGCGACAGGAATGTGCACATTAGAGGAAAATAAGAGTGAATGAGTGAAAGAGGAGTGAGAGCGAATGTCTAGAGCATTGGCATTTGCATTGCATCTGATGTACAGATTGAATGCCTGGATATATTGTGTATATGACGAATGGTTATATGTGTATTACTGTTTATATGTGTTATAGCACCACTGAGTTTATCTCAGGGTTTGTCATTTGATGAACGTAGGTTCAGAGCCCACTGGAGAGCCATCGGGGAAGGAATAGGGGTCGTCAGCTGAGATAGATCGATCTCAACTTGGTACGGGTCTTCCGCGGCAAATTCCAGCTCTTTTTGGTGTCTGTATAGCTATTGTATAGTTTGTATGGCAGTAGTACTGTATTTGTATAGCTTTTGGTGGTTTGATTGTATACACTCACTTATGTATAACAGGGTTTTATTTATATGAGATTTGAGATTGCCTGTTAATGATTGAGTTTATGTTTGAGTGTGTGTATGGCATGGATCCCGGGTTTATGTATGCTTATCACGTGTTTCCGCAGCACAACCACCATTAGGCTTAGAGTGGGTCCCCATACGACGAGTTTTCGATGTATCCCTGACGGTACAGGCACTGGTCTTCTTAGAGGGTCATTGTCTGTGTCGTGGGAGCATGTCTGCCTGGGTATGGGCTGGGTGTGACAACTTGATGGATAGTAACTTATGAATAATACTGTATATTATATGCGTTGCTTATAATAGCTAACAAGTGATGCAAAATGACATTATATGATACAATAGTACTGCTTATTACTAATTATTATGAGTTGACTAAAATATATTATTTATGATATATGCTCATGTTATTTATTCATTTCATAGCACCACTGAGTTTTATACTCAGTGTTTATCATTTGATGAACCTAGGATCAAGACCTAGACATTCAGGTGAGAGTTTAGGCTGACTGATCTACAGTCAGGGGAGGTTGAGATTTCGCAGAACCTCATTCTCGAAGCAGTTTAGGATCAATGTAACAGACTCCGTAATGTCCTTGTATATGTAACTTATTATATTAATCTTAATGACAATTATACTTATGTTATGTGCTATTATTGTATGTAAATCGATATCGCCTTATCGTGTGAATTTTAAATATACAGATCATATAATGTATGAATGATGGATTTATCACTATATATATGCTCGATATGATAACGTGTGACAACGTATATACATATGAACACTATAGCAAACATATAAAAAAAATTTATGCATCCTTTGTAGTGTAATTAAAGATTTCGTTTCTTAGGAGATTATTAATTATGCTACGGGAACATGTTACACCAATTATGGGTGTGACATAAAATTATATTATTATACATATTACATTTATAATAGAACTTTTATCTTTTTAAAATTCTAAAATTTTAATTGATATAATCATATATTTAAATTTAATTGATTAATCTTAAAATTTCAATTGAAATACATTATTTCTTTATTACTTATTTATATTAATTTAAAAATTTTAAAATTATTTCAAAATAAATAATATGTAAAATACAATAATTTTAATAATATTTTAATAAAAAATAAATTTTTATCAATTAAAATTAATAAAAGATCTATGTATTAACTATTAAAATAATAAAAACATATATTACACTTTATTTTAACCATTTGAGAAATTTACATTTTATTAATCTACTTTTCACAATTTTTATAACATAAGTTTTTAAAAATAAAGTTAGATGTTAATAATATAATATATTTTTGTAATTTAAAAATCTCATATTTTTAAAATTGATCATAAATAATATTTTCTTTTATATAATTTTATCATAAAAATATCTTTGATAATTTAAAAATAAAAATGAATAAATTAAATTTTAATTCATGTAATCATATATTCAAATTTAATTGATTAGTAATCCTAAACTTACAATGTTGATATTATATTATTCATTTTTATTAATTTAAAAACTTTAGAGGTATATCAAAATAAATTGTAAAATACAATAATTTTAATATAATTATTTTTTGATAAAAAATAAATTTTTATTAATTAAAATTAATAAAAGATCAATGAATTAGAATGTATTATTAATCTTATTATATAAGATTATAAATTACTTAATATGATTATGATATGTACTATAATATATCATATTGATAAATATATTATTAATGATAACCATTGAAGATTAAGTCATCACAAATATAATTATACATTTAATAAATTATGTCAATAAAATTATCATGTGCTATGATTACGGTAATTATTATATAATTGAATATAAAATATTAAATTTATCAGAAAATTTAATGCCAAAGCACAACAAAAGCAAGTATGAAGCATTCAAGTCTAGCAGCAATCATATTTCAACAATTTATTTTTTATCAATAGATAATAAGAAAAACAAGCACACAACTGGTCAATGGATCAAGAAAGAGTAGGCCCCCAACAGCTGGGATCACAGAAGCTTTGCTGAACCAAAATCTACCGTAAAGCTTGTGAAATTCCCCCATATGTAGCAAAATTTTTCAAAACTTGTCACCAGAGAAAACGCATTTCCAGCTAAAAATATGGTTATGCTAAATGCAAATCTTGTTCAGCATTTCAATATTTCTACTCTATATACAGGTTCTACAGATGCCTAGTGGCTACATGATAGAATATACAATGTTGCCAAGATTCAATAAACAAGTATGCAATAGTACGTAAAACCCAAAGTTGGCAAGAGAAAAGGTTACATTACATGAGTTTCTGAGAACCACAGATGAGATTAGGCTCCTCAACTTCCAACTCAGCCATATTCATGGAGTAGCTTCAAATGTTCAACTGCTTGGATGAAATCCAAGCGCTCTGAATCCAATTTTCGCTAAGCAATTTAACATTGATACTGCTGCTGCAATTTCTCACATCTTTTGATTATGTTCAAGTTTCCTGCCATTTCCAACCTCTCCATTTCACATTGGTCAGCCATCCAAAATTAAGCATGGGTTGCCGTAACTGTAAGTTCGCAAGCTGTGTTCTGTATGGTATCAGGAAATTCCTAAGACCTACCATAGTTCAAGACAAAATAATAGAATAATCAGCATAAGCCATTAGCTGAAGGAAGACAAATTATACAATAGACCAAAAGGTATTAGGATTCAAGTATGTGATAAACTAAATTATCATAATCACTTGAATAATCACATTAGATTTGAGCACCATGAAATAAAAACAAAATTAAAGTACTTTTAAACTAGCCACCACCTCAAAAAGCAGTAATAGTTTGTTTCATCTGCTAATCATCATAACAACGAAATGAAATTTCATTGCTGGGAATACCTGTGATGCACATTGTCTTATAAACACGAGCCATATGAGTATCTCCTTTAGCACTCAAACGCTGTTTTTCCAAGCACTCGAGAAATTCCAAATCTGCTTTCAACAGTTTAGCTTGGTCACAAGTGTCATAGCCAATATCATGGCAATAGCAACAATAATCTAACCAATCTATCGGCCGCTTATCCCAAAGAAGAGAACCCCCGTCTTTCCCACTTGACCAATTGGGACCACAATAGTAACCATAGCGTGGAAATAACTGACAAAGAAAGCTTCTGGTACCAGAATGCCATGGAACCTTTGGGACATATGGCCTAAACCTCAAAGATTCAGCAGAACCACCACCTTTTTCATCAACACCACGAGATCTGGCTCGGCTTTGCAACCCTTTGTTAACGGTGGTCAGTGTCCTTTTATTATCTCTAGCATTAATACCCCAAGGAACCAATGAAAGAAGGGACAATGTCAGTAACTTAAAATCAAAATGAAAAGCTTTTCTTGGTTTTTCAGTGATAATGGTAGTTCCCACATCATTGTTGTTGATCTTCAAATCTTTGTTTATTGCTACCATTGATTGAGACTCATCTCTGGAATTGATGGCCCAAGGTATATAAGAAAAGAGGGACGATCCCAAGAACTTGAAATCAAAACCAGACACTTGATTCGGTTTTTCTATATTATCAGTACCAATTGGATTCATGGCATTTCTGATTTTGAGGCTTGCTTCTCTGTCAAAATGCATATCAAACCAATGTATATGCACCCAGAAAACTGAAACTATTTCATTGCCATGAAATGCAAGATATCATCATATCAGACAATTTAGCCATCACAAATATAGCTTCTCCAGAAAACAAATGTAACAAAAAAGTAGAGACGATCAGATAATTTCTCTTCAAGAACACAGCGTGTAATTCCTGCAAGTTAAATAACCATAAAAGGTCAAATATATTATTTAATTGATGGGAAAATAACAAACTACCGGTCACCGATTGAACAACTTGAAGCAGAGAAGTACATATGAAGAGCACAAACTTGTTTGGAAAGCATGTTTCAATTATTCAGTTAATTCGAGTTCTTAAACTTTTAGTTTAAACAAAATAAACTAAAAAAAAAATCTAAGCCAATAAAATCAAGAAAAACGACATGATTTGGAAAGGCATGAATTCTACTTGAACTTTTATCAGTAACGTCTCTACTTTCTTCACAAACCAAACCAAACAGGTAGCTACCAAAGATGATGATGATGATGATAGAAAAAGAAGAAACGAATATTCATGATTAGGATTCTCGATTTTCGATTGAACTCATACTTTCATCTTGCAAGAAAAGGAAATAAAAAGAGAACAGATAAAGCATTAAAAGAAGAAAATGCATTCTTTCCAGCAGTTTCTGAGCATCCAAACAAAAGCCAAGTTGGAAAAACAAATGAAGTTACAATTAAACGAGTGAGAGCTTACCAAAGTTTATGCGTAGTCATGGGAGAGAGGAGGAAGACAGAGTGCGTGTGCTTCACAGTTGAAGGTTTATTTTTAATACTTAAAAATCAAATAATATATTAAAGTTATATTTTTATTTAAAAATCAAATAAAATATTAATAACATTTTTAATTACAAATATTATTGCAACTAATATTTATTTAATATTGAGAAAAAAATACTTTCCGATCTTTTTTTTTAATTTTATATTAAATTTATTATTTAATAATGTTGTCCAAGTAAAAATATATGTTTTCTAAAAAAGACATCCCAAAATAGTTCCTTAAGACAAACTAAAAATAAAATAATTTAAAAAGAAGGTCTAAAAATATAAAATCAATTAATTAAATAAAAAGTTTTCAGGAAAAAAACAGTACGAAACTTGGAAGAGTCATCCGGAACAAATACTAGGAAGGGAAGTGATGACGTGGCATATTATTAGTGGATAAAAGTTATCTTTATGTATTTTCAATTATTAATAAATTGTATGGTGTTCAACGCTCCGTTTGAGAGAAAGGGAGAGAGAGAGAGACGTGGAAGGAAATGAAGTCAGTATTTCAGATGAAATAAATAAATAGTTGTTTATATTTCATTGGTTGGGAAAATACAATTTCAATCCTTGTAAGTTACACCATATGATAAGGCACGAAATTAAATTGACCAAGTATTTAATTTATCGAATATTATGTTCGTCTATTTAATAAAATTAATTTTAATTTTTAATAGTATTAATTTAATTGGGTTGGTTGAATTTATTTAATTATGGTATTTTTCATTTAGTTGATGAGATAGTTTATAACATCATGTTATAATATGGCAATTTATATTAAAAGTATTATAAATTCTTAAAATTATATGTTTGATTAAAAGTTTTATAAGTTAATATGTATGGTACATCCTTCTGTTTAGCTTTCTTAAAATAGATCATCTTTATCTATTTGATAAAATAATATGTAGTCCTATAATCAAATAATGACTCTTAAATGATGTTGGATAAATCTTCCTTATCAAATTGATTACCCATCCATGAAAGAGGTAAAGCTTAATAATGTAAAATAAGTCATTAATGGTTATAAATTTTATAGGTAAAATAGGTCGAAAAACACGTTATGAAAAATGTTCCAACTCGAGTCATGTGAAAGCACTACCCTTAAAGGATATTTTCGAAGTAATCCTCTAAGGGTAAAATGAGTTCGTTTACTTCAAAAAGCAAAAAGCAAGAACAACAAAGAGTCGATAGGGATAAACCCAAACTAGTAAGCTTATAATAGTTAAAGGGAAAGAGATGAGAGAAATGTTTTTAGTGTGTCTTACTTCGAAGTATAAGTGACTATTTATAAAACTTTGAGACGAAGGTGAACGTTGGAGAGTTGATGGAATCTTGAAAAGGTGGTAGCCGAACATGAAAAAATGGAGAGAGTTAAGGGGGAAAAATGTTAATATAACGTGCAAAAGAGTAAGACTTGGTAAAAGTCTTAATAGAAGAAAAAACTTAAAAAAATTTAAATATCTAAAAACAAATTGTAAAATGAGTTAGATATTAAGACCCCATGAATTAATAACATTTATGTCCGTAGGTGCTCGGCATAGGGGGTGGAAATCCACCCAAATTGAGCTTTTGGCCCAACCCCATGTACATAAGACTTTGCCTTTTACTCGAGCCTTTTAAGAATCCAAAATAACAAAGGCATATATAAACCTAATATTTCATAGGAAAAGGATGTGAGATATTGTCTTTTGAAATAGTTTAGTTATTATAGAACTCCAACAATCCCCTATATATTTCAAAAGACTTATAGTACAAAATGCTTGCTAGTTTCTCTATTGAATATATAATGCTTTGATACTAGTGTGTTTTGGACTATGAACCAGATCTAGATAGATTAGATATAACTTACAGAATAATTGGTGAAACATATAGTTTTTATGAACCAATGACTCTTATTGTAGGTTAGAGGTTATACCTATCACATTATACTCAGACAAATTCGTTGTTCAATGCTGTGTTGCACTATTAGGCTATACGCATGCCTGGTATGTCATGAACACTTTATTAACTTTACCAAAGTGAAATCCCTGCAGAATTGGCAACACGTGCGAGTTATAGTGGTTCGGCACTAACTCTTGTCTACGTCCACTTCTCCTAAGTCCTCAACTTAGGGTTCCACTAATCACAAATACAATCACTACAATAAAGGATTCCTCAATTGAATCCTAACCCTAGTGTTTTCAGGATCACACTCAAACCTTTATAATAATTGCAATCTTACAACAATTAAACTCTCAATTATAGCTTAATGCCCTAAGCATTAATCTCATACCAATCCCACAAATACAAAACCTAACACTTAGGTTGTGGGAATACAATGAAAAGAGAGTTAACAATGCTTGAATTACAATACTACAAGTGAACTTACTTGTTGTTGAAGATTAAGGCTCAAAGGAAACTTTTCTCTGCAAAACTAGCCGTTAGATTGAAAGTAGAATATATTCTATTATAAAATAAAGCCGTGAGAAAAGGTTTAAAGCCTTTCTGGAAAATCGTGTATGGCCATACCAGACTTGGTATGGCCATACCAACTTAAAAAGCCACATTTGAAAAAAGAGGGAAATTAGGTACAGTCGTACCATACATTGGTATGTCTGTACCAAAATGGTTTTCCTGATAAACAATTTTCCTGCGAGCAACCGTATGGTCGTACAAACCAATGGTACACCCGTACCAAAACAAGTTCACTGATAAACCAAATTCCTGTGAGCAATGGTATGCCCGTACCAACCAATGGTATGCCCGTACCAAATTCAAGGAAACAAAACTAACTTAGTATGGTTAGCCATATGCCCGTACCATACAACAAAGTAATTTGGTACACCCATACCAAAACAGGTACGCCCGTACCACTTATAAAAATATACTTTAAAATGATAGATAACTTAAATGGACTCATACGTGATACATACATCAAAATCCTGGGTCTAACAATCTCCCCTTTTTGATGTGGGTAATCAATTTAAGTTTAATTTGTAAAACATATTTAAATGAAATTTTGATTTGAAAAATTTTAAAAATCTCCCCCTTTGTTTTAGAATTCATACCATCAATCACAACAATCAATCAATCATAAAGAGAATAAGAAAATACAAAGATCAGAGCAAACTGTATAATGTATGATCAGAGCAATAAACAGAATCACATGATCAAAGCAATAAATATATATATAATTATATGATCAAAACATAAACAGAATCATATGATCAAAGCATTATCCAATTCAGTTGTAATCAGAGCAAATGGCAATAAGCAACAATAGAAATAAACAAGATAGGATAATGAACTGAATAAACATCATATGCTATATAAACTCAAAAAGATGTCTAATACACTGATCATCTCAATAAAGAAAAGAAATAACAATAATGAAAATCAAAAACTAACATCTCCATTATCCTAAAACATAAAACATCTCCCCCTTTGACAACATCAAAATGATCACTGTGGGTTTTGAGAGGAGGTGGACTCAGTGGAGGAATAATGAAAGGATTCATCATAACACTGATGGAATGTAGGGTCTTAGATGTAATCATCTAAAACTCATGAAACTCTGCTGTGTACTGATTAAATCACTAACCTAGAGAATGAATATGCTAACGAATATGAACAAGCTACTGATCAACCTGGTCAAAACGTTGCTCGAAGGCATCTAAGCGATCAAGCCGAGAAATAATAACAGTAAGCTGTTGGGAAATCAAATCAGTGGAAGTGGCACCCGGAGTAGGGGGATCAGGAACAGCAGCAGATGAGGAAGATCCACCATGGAAGTGACGTTGTCATTTGTAGCTCAGAGCAGCATGCCATGTGGCATTAGTGGAAAGATTTGAAGGGTCAAGCCACTCTACAGGTGTGTCATTTGGAAGTGGCACTTGTAAGCACCGACAAACCTCCATAGCTCATTGTCTGTAGAGAGAAACAGTGTCATTAGGGAGGCCCAATGACTGAAGATGGTCGAGTCATCAAGAAATGTACTTAGTATGAATGACAAACTCATCATTAAGAGTATGCTTAAGGAGCATGGAGTGCTCGATGAACGATAAGTCTAGATTAGGACCTTTTGGTTCAGGAGTGGGTGGAGAAGCTGGAAAGGCATGCAGCTGCTGGCAGATGCAGTGAATGATAGGACCAAAAAGAATAACCCTGCCAGGTTGCTTCTGGATGCCAATCTCATGGAAAGAGGCTTGAAGCCAACATCCAGACTGAATCGGTGTACCCGTGACCATGAAGTAAAGAAAAATCAGGTCAGGGCCAGTAATGGTATCATTAGACTCAGATCTCTTAAAAATCAGATAGGAGATTAGTCTATGATAATAATAAAGTGAGGGGGACTTAAGACACAAGGCTTTAAGCCTCAAAGGATGAAAAGGAGTATCGAGTGCGATCTCCCTCTATAAGTCATCACGGTCAAATACCGCAGATTTGGCATTTGAAATGCCATCAATATGAAAGTCAAAAATATGATCAAACTCTGCAGGAGAAAGAGACTAGGGCCTATGAAAGAGTCTGAAGGTGCTAGAATAAGAAGTAGACAGTGAGAAATTTTGTAGGAACTCTAGAGCTACAGACTGAATGTAGTGGTTATCTGAGAATGCAAAATTTGACCAACCTACATTGACCAAATATTGCAGAACATCATCCTCCAATCCGATCTTACGGAGAGTAGGATGACATGCATAACAAGAGTGAGAAAAGAATTTCTCACTTAAAATGGAAAGTCCTAACTGCAGAAGCAGGGGTAGCACCTGGAGGGCCAAAGCCTGTACGAACTACGTGTTTGACTTTACGTCCCTGAGATGAAGAGCCACTGTAAGATACAGGAGTATACATAAGTAAAAATAGTGACAAACAGATAATTTAGCTATAAATAAAACTTTTCTAAAATTTGGCAGAATTTTGGCTAATTTTTGAAAAACTCAAAAATTGGTACCTGCATGGAAATCAATGAAATTTGAAATAGAGCACCACAACACAATCTTAAACAACTATCTCTAAAGAACCTAGAGCTAAAACAGCCTAGATGGAGCAAAAAATCAAAAATAAAAATGGAATTAAAATAGTTAAAACTAAAAATAAAATAGAAGAATCAAGAGAAAACCAACTTAAAATGAAGAAAGGATTATAGGCAAATGGATTTGGAGTGTTTTGGGACTGATTTTGTTGAATTTGGTTGAGATTTAAGAGAGAAATCAGAGAAAATCGGAATCCTGTAATCGGCAGCAATTGAAAAATCACATTTAAAACTGATTTTCCAGATCACGTACGGGCGTACCACCTAGGCATACGGCTATATGGCTCAAATATGCCTGAAAATTCACTATCATGTACGGGCATACGGGTAAGGCGTACAACCGTATGAGAGCTTTCAGTTAAAAATTTAAGTTTTTAAAACAGATAGGTGTATGGGCATGTAGAATTAGTATGGCCGTACCAAAATTTGTTGAAAAATGCCTTTGGAACGCGTACGGGTGTACCAAGATGTGGTACAGCCATACGAGATATTAGAAAAAATGGGAATTAAGCCAGTAGGATTTGTATGGGTGTACGAAAATAGGTACAGCCGTACGGGGACTAAAAATCAGAAAATTTTGAAGAGTTTTAAGAATTTTCTTGAAATTTCTAAAGTCCACCAAGTACACCTATTTTAAAAATGAACCATCTATCATTCCAAGCTCATGTTTGATGAAGTTTAAATGTTCTTTACTCAGGGGTTTTGTAAAAATATCTGCTAATTGGTGAGTTGCATCAATAAATTCTAATACAAGCTTCCTTTTTTTGCACATTATCGTGTAGAAAATGATGTCTAATATCTATGTGTGTAGTTCTAAAATGTTGAATTGGATTCCTAGATAAATTTATAGCACTGGTATTATCATATTTAATTGAGGTACATGAAACCCAAATATTATAATCCCTTAATTGTTATTGAATCCAAAGTACTTGAGCACAATAACAACCTGCGGATATAAACTTAGATTCAGCAGTAGATAGAGACACACAATTCTGTTTCTTGCTAAACCAAGAAACTAGACAATTCCCTAAGAAATGATAAGTTCCAGACATACTTTTCCTATCTAACATATTTCCAGCAAAGTCAGCATCAGAATAGGCAGTCAAGTCAAATGAATCATTCTTAGCATACCACAAGCCATAATGCATAGTACCAATCAAGTATTTAAAAATGCGTTTCATAATACAGAAATGCGATTCCCTAAGAGATGACTGAAATCTAGCACACATACACATAACAAACATTATATCAGGCCTAGAAGCAGTTAGGTAAAGCAAACTACCTATCATACCTTTATACTTCTTTTGATCAACCTGTTTGCCACTTTCATCCAAGGAAAGCTTTATGTTAGTGCTCATTGGAGTTTTGCTCGATTTTGCATCTTGTAGTCCAAACTTCTCTAGCATTTCTTGTGTGTACTTGACTTGATTAATGAAGATTCCATCTTTACATTGCTTGACTTGAAGTCCTAAGAAATACTTTAACTCTCCCATCATGCTCATTTCAAATTCTCCTTACATACACTTAGAGAATTCCTTGCATAACTTTTCATTAGTAGCACCAAATATGATATCATCCATATAGATTTGAACAAGCAAGATATCATGTTTATAATGCTTAATGAAAAGTGTTGTGTCTACTTTACCTTTTTCAAAACCATGATCAATGAGAAAACTACTCAACCTATCATACTAATCTCTAGGGGCTTATTTAAGGCCTTATAAAGCTTTGGTAAGTTTGAAAACATGGTTTAGAAATTTAAAATCCTCAAAACCAGGAGGTTGTGCAACATAAATTTCTTCATTTATAAAACCATTTGAAAATGCACTTTTCACATCCATTTGACCTTTCACAATATCCTTGTGCCACTAACCTAGCTTTATTCCTAGTTATGACACCACTCTCATCAAGCTTATTCCTAAACAGCCACCTAGTTCCCTATAACAGATGCATCTCTAGGCTTAGGTACTAAGGTCCATACATTATTTCTATCAAACTGATTTAATTCATCCTACATAGCTAGCACCCAACTCTCATAATTTAAGGCTTCATTCACATTCTTAGGTTCAATTTAAGAAATGAATGCAAGGTTGTTATGAATATCTTGAAATTTAGAACGAATGGTTACCCCTTTTGATGTTTTACCTATGATTTGCTCCTTTGAGTGTCCTTTTAGGAAGTGCCACTCCTTTGGAAGATCATGCTCAATTTGAGTTGCAACTAGGTGAGGACGAAGATCACTCACTTCTTCCTTGTCAACATCTTAGGTTTAGCTTCTTGTACATTCTTATTCTCTTCTCCTTGTTTCAAAAAGATTCCTGCATCATCATCAATAATGTCCTTTCTTGGACCAAGGGAGTTAGTTTCATCAAAAACAACATGCATAGATTCCTCTACAACTAAAGAAAGTTTATTAAACACCCTATATGATTTACTAGATGTTATGTATCTTAAGAATAAACCTTGATCTATTTTTGAATCAAATTTTCCAAGGTTAAGGTGTTTAAAATGTAACACTTACAACCAAATACTCTAAGGTACAAAATTCTTAGTTTTCTACCATTCCATAGCTCATAAGGAGTTTTGTTTAAAATCAGTCTTAAATAAACTCGATTTATGACATAACAAGCCGTATTAACCACTTCGGCCCAAAAGTAAGATGGTAATTGATACTCATTAAGCATTGTACGTGCTTTATCACAAAGAGTTTGGTTTTTCCTTTCAAATACCCCATTTTATTGAGAAGTTATAGGAGATGAAAAATTATGATGAATACCATGCAAATCACAAAAGGACTTAAAAGTTTCATTTTGAAATTCTTTTCCATGATCACTCATAATTGAAGAGATATAATAACCCTTTTCATTTTGCATTCTTTTAGTTAAAGTTTGAAAGGCATTAAATGTATCATCTTAATGAGCTATAAATGAAACCCAAGTAAACCTAGAGTAATCATCAACAATCACAAGTGCACAATGCATGCCACCTAAATTAGCTACTCTAGTTGGTCCAAACAAATCCATATGCAATAGTTGAAGAGGTTTAAAAAAAGTTACCTTATTTTTCACCTTAAATGAGGACTTTACCTGTTTTTCCATTTGGCAAGCTTCACACACTTTGTCCTTTGCAAATTTGATCTTTGGAAGTTCTACCATATGTTTGTTCTTCGCGAGATCGCCAATGCTTTCGAAGGTAACGTGTTTGAGCCTTCTATGCCAAAGCCATGAATCCTCACTTATAAATATAAGACACTTCACATTTTTGTTAGGAATAGAGTCTAAATCAATCATGTAAATATTCTCTACTCTATCTTCTTGAAAGACTAATCTATTATCACTAATCCTATAAACAAGACAACCTTTAGGATCAAAAATAACTTTAAAACTATTATCACACAATTGAGTAATGCTAAGTAAGTTATGTTTTAATCCTTCTACTAACAAAAATTTACTAATAGAAAATTTGGAATCCTTACCAACCTTACCAATCCCAATAACTTTACCTCTGGCGTTTCTCCAAAGGTTATATTACCTCCTTCATATTTTTCAAGGTTGGAGAAGAGGCTTGTATTGCCGGTCATATGTCTTGAGCATCCACTATCAAGGTACCATTTGTTTTCACTAATCTTGGATCTCAAGCATACCTATTAAACACAAATGCATTTACTTCTTTTTAGGTACCCAAATGTATTTGGGTCCTTGGGGGTTAGAAGCATTTATATCATCATTTCAATGCATCTTCCTAATAAAACATCTATTGGTTGCATGTCCCTTTCTATTGCAATAATGACATATAACATTCTTAAATCTAGAATGGTTATGCACATATTTCCTTTTGAATGTATGAGGATAATTATGATTGTAAGAACATGAATAATGATGTAATTTATGTGGATGCACTTTATGAGTCTTAGTATGAACACTCTTCTTTTTGAAGACATTTGGTTTTTATATTGAAGTAGAAGCTTTGACAAAAAACGTACCTTTAGAGTTGTAGGAAGCACTTTGGTTAAAACCAATGCCTTCTTTATTGCCACTAAGTTTTTGATATTTTAAAATAAAATCAATTTTAACACCACCTTGCTCAAACCTTGAAAGATTGTCTTTTAATAAATCCTTTTCTTTTGAAAGCTTAGCATTTTCATCCTTTAAAAGATTATTTTCCTTTTTAAAGCTTTCAAGTTTTATTTTACATGAATCAATTTCATTTTGCAAAATGTTTTTCTCTTTTGAAATGGATGCAAACTTACTTTTAAGTGATTGATGCTTCCTAGCTAAGTTTTCATACTTTCCTAGGAGTTCCTCTAATGCATCACATTCATCATCATCATCATCATCACATTCATTATTGCTATAATAAGATTGAGATGATGTTGTTACCTCATCATTTTCCTCATCATCCAAGAATGCTATGAAGCAAAGATTGGATGCTTTTTCATCACAAGACACCTCCTCATTTGACTTACTATTGTCATCCCATGTAGCCTTCAATGCCTTCTTTTTGAAAGGCTTGGATGGTTTATTGAGGCGAGGGCATTCATTCTTCATATATCTCAACTTGTTGCATTCTCCTTGATGATTAATTTCTAAGTCGACAGAAGTCCCATTCTCCTTGATGTTTTAATTATTGATTTTCTTCCTGATGGTTTAGTTAGTAGATCGGCCAAATTAACTTCTGACTTCACATAGTCAATGGAAATAATTTCATCCTTTAACAACTATTTCATCACATTATGTCTCAAGTGAATGTGTCTATTCTTATCACATCCACGTGAGTGACGTATCTGGTATATGTATAGAGGTCTGTATGTGTATGTGTTGTGCTATATTGTTTGTGATGTATTCTTGGTTTGATAGTATGTATGTACGTATGCATGGATGTGTGATGATTGTTTGTGATGTTATCACCTTATTGGGAAACATGACTTCTTGGTTGGATGAGGGGCAGCTATTCTGATGTATTTAGGCTTGGTTTAGAAGTGTTTTAGTAGGTACCGGGTGCGTAAGGGATTGAATGGTGGATGTTCTGGTTTTCTAAGGCTCGGTATGGGCGTATGGGTATCCGTATGGGTGTACTAAGTTCCCTGGAGATGGTACGGATGCACTAATAGACTGTACAGCCGTACCGTAACTCGCAGGAAAAACGGCTTGTCAGGAAAATTGGGGTGGTACGGGCATACCATATGGGGGTACGGCCGTACGGTTGCTCACAGGAAAACATGGCATCAGGACTTTAAGTTTGGTATGAGCGTGCGGGATTTGGTACGACCGTACGTGACTTAAAACCCCATTTTAAGAGGATAAACTTAGACTTTTCTTAGACTTTTCTTCCTTTAAACCCTTCCTAAACGTCCCTAACCCCTAGAATTCAACATGCTTTCTTGTTTTTACGCCGTGAGAGCTTGAAGAAGTAAGTTTAGAGATTGGTCTACGAATTTAGATGCTAGAAGTAGTTTCCTACAAGTTTGTGTTAGTTTGTATGCAATAGTGCTAGCTTATACCAGAAGCTTTATTTACTTCTTCTTGTACTTTTAGGCCTAGTATGGCCAAGAGATTGATGATTGGGGATTTGTTTCCCATATATGCTATGTGTTTATGATGTGAGCTCGATGATTATTTGATATGTTATGCCCTGCTTGTATATGTCTTATTATATCATTGTGTATAGGCATAACCATGACATAAGGGATTGTGAATGAAAGAAAGAATGAGAGAAAAGAGGAATAAGGCATGCTGGGTCATATATTATAGGATTCCATGATGGAATCGTATATTATATTACCTCTTACGGGAGTTGAGTCTCGAGACATAGAGGAAAAAGGGGTTTAAAGACTCGGATAATAGTTGCCCTCCTTTGGGAGTTGAGTACCGATACATATAGGGACCCAGCATGGTAGAAAACTGTGTACCATATGGAAAAAGAGAGAAAAGGAAGGGAAAAGGGGGGGGGGGTTGCAAGCATGACATTGCATCCTAAGTGTTTGATTTTTCGATATGTTTGTATGTTTGATGATAGGTTAAGTATCTATGTGATTACTAGCACCACTGAGTTTTGTACTCAGCATTCTAAGCTTACAGTTAAGGGCCTTGAGTCATGATCGCTCGTGTCAACAGGGAGTTAGATTTGGCTGTAATCCTATTCTTGAGGTGGTCCTAGACAGCCGGGCGTACTCCTTTTAGTTTAGCCTGTCGATCTCTTGTTGCTTGTACATATTACATTGGCAGTAGTCATGTGTATTTTGGTGGTGATTGTATAAACCCTTGTATATTAATGAATATAATTTTATAAAAGAAACTTGTTTATTCATTTGAATGTATATCGAGATGACTAGGGTTTTATAATGCTATGCTACGACCT